>UCOM01000200.1:0-109563 GCA_900474385.1 Ormyrus pomaceus
CCTCTTTCCCTCTCCGTTGGTGCAACCGGCGATTCCTTCATTTTACGCTGACCGGTTTCCCGGGATTATTTGTTAATAATGAAAGACATTTCGAGCTGAAAATTTTAGAAGCAGCCCTCCGCGGCCGGAAAAAATGCGCCATTGTTCGTCTCTGCGGGACGTGGAGGGGCACGCTTTCAGGAGAAATTATTACTGGGTTAAACAGTTTGCCCGACTATGAATGGTAATGCCTCGTTGTTTAGACTGTTAATTTTAGGGGTCTGAAAGTTAAGGTAAACTGTTTGGGGTAATTCGGTGAAAACTAAATATAAATATTGAAAATACGAAATTTTATGAATATTAAAGTAATTTGATTCTTTTAATTATGTTCGAAAACCTTAATGGAAGAACTGCAGACAACGCGTCGTTATCGTAAATGAAGCTACCGCGAAGAAATTGTTTGCAGACGGAAAATTCGTACCCATTAAAGTTTTCTTACCCCCGATAAGAACTGGGATAATTTTTCAAACTTTTTAGGAAGCTTTAATGTAAGGGAATCAATTTACTTTTGTCATCCAAGCAAAACCCTGGAAAAACACGGTGCGATCTTCGCCAGTGAACTTAAACTTCCGTAAATTAAGTATATAGAACCTCCTCGACCTGAACTTTAGACAATTGTTGTCCCTCCACTCTCGTTACTTCGGCGAATTTACCCGGCGCGAGGAACTTTTTGCGAGTCAAACTCCTTTTAAATCAAGTCGCGATATCTCCAATTAAATAAAACTTAGTCGAACTCAGCTCGCGCGAGTCGAAAGAAAAAAAAGCCGACACGTAATTGTGCCTCCCCCCCAATGATCCCGAAGAGCGATCAATTTTCCATTTCTAGGCAAAGTTCGCGCCGTCGGCGTCCGTGTAAGAAGGGAAGATTTAAAGGCGGGCGGCGCCGACGGAAAGTTCGACGGAGGAAAAGCGCGTCCTCCTCGTCGATACCCTTCGCCTCCCGCAATTTGTTTCCCGCCCTTCCAACCTGGCTGCCACTGCCGCCGCTGCCGCTGCCGCTGCCGCCGCCGCTGCAAGTATAGATTGCGCCCCGAGGATGTGGGATGAAAATAAAGATAAATGGACTTGAAATGGCGGGGGAGGGGATCGTCGCGGGCTGCTCTCGAGCTCGGGGAAGTTGCGCTTTTTGCGCGTGGGCGAAATTTTTATCTACGATATCGCTTAAGTTTGCCTTGGCTGGATACAAGAATTTCCAGTTTTGCGCTGAACCGAGGAAAAATTTAGCTGCGCGAATCTGCTGGCTAGTTTTGTTTTGAAGCTTCTGATTTTTTCAAAGAATTTGTATTTTAATATTTAGTTTAGCAAAATATTTAATGCAAACGAATACATCAATTTTTTCAAATTCTTCATAGATAAACCGATAATGCGAGAGGAGCTTGCAGTGTAAATTATTTAAATATTTGCAAAAAAAAAACAAAGCAAAATGCGATTTCCATTCCTTTGATCTGAATTCAGTTTTTCATAAAAATTGTTTTGTAAATCCATGCCTCCTCTGAATTTCCATTCTCTTTGAACTATCCGACAAAGAGTATAAACCCAATCCCAATTAACTTGAAACCCCTGCGAAGATTGCGCAAACTGCACCACCCCGACGAAATATAACAATAAAACTGGCCCGCAGACGTGCGCGGGAAAATTTAGCACAAAGCGTTCTATTAAATCGCGCGCTCCCGAACGTGTACGTACAAATATCCTCGAATCGAGTTTCGCGTATTATTTATAAAGCGGGTAAAGCGAGCGGAAAAACACCATTTCTCATCGGCGGCGTTCCAAGCCGGAGGCGGCGGCGGCGGCGGCGGGCGAAAAGACGGTGAAAAAGCGAATTCGTTCGTTTTCCTCGCAGCTCCTCGAAACTATCGAGGGGGTAATCGAATTAAATTCGAGCCCGTTCCCTCTTTCTCGCCCGGCCGTAAATTGCGAACCGTATAAGAAGCGCCTCTCAGGTGTATCCTTCTGTGGATGATATTTCAGAGGAGAAGCACGGCATCTGCTGCAGATGTATCGGGCCGCTTGATGAGTAATTGTATCTCGGGGCTCTGAATTACTCGGCCAGCCGTGATGCAAGTAATAACGACTCGAGCCAAAGGAATAGCGCTCTCCTCTGTTATATATTGCATCGTGCTTTATTAAACGCTTGTAGTGACTTTAGGAATTTCAGCAGGAATCTATTGATTATTCATTGAAATTTTCAATAGAAAATAGCTTCGAACATTAATAATAAAAGATAATATTTCAAAAGTCACGAATAGAATGTATATATACTTTCAGTGCGGCGCCTGCACTCGAGCTCCGTGACATTAGGAAGCCACTTTTGAAAAGTCTGTTTCTGCGGGCAAATATAACCGCCATATTTCAAATTTCAACGCGCGTACGCGAATGCAAACATTCGCGAAATACAAATTAATCGTCGTCGCCAGGAGCACAATGGCGCATATAACCTGTCCCGTTGAATCATCGACAATAAATCAAATCGTCCTCGATTCATGATGAATGCCGCGTCGGAATAACAAAAAGAAGCGCCAATCAGCGAAATACATTTTTTTTTAAAGACAAAAAAAAATGACGTATAACTTAAATTTATAAGCCGCGGTACATCTATTTAATTATCGATAACTGTCCGAGCCACCGCTAATCACCCTTCGGAGCCGTGAAATCCTCCAAAATTCTAATTCAGTTGTAACGGTTCGTGCAAATAACAGTTTAAATCGGGTAAAATCCGTCGAACATTGAAAAGTAACCGTAAATCTGCGGGTGCCGATCTCCCGAGCCGTTAAACAAGCTCTGCTCCTCGATATCCCTGACTATCTAGCGAAAAACAGTCCAATCAAGCCATCAATCAAAGCGTTCTCTCGGGCTTTCGCGCCTCGGGCGCAATCTTTCACTTACCTCGCTCGAGCCGCGTATTCTATGGCTCTATCCCGAGCTTACCGGGGGCCCCCCCGTTGCTTATCTCGCTGGCAGCTAAGCCGGAGCGACGCAGTCGTCGTCGTCGTCGTCGTCGCGAGCGTCCGTCATGGAGCAGCGCGCGATCTTCGTGCTGCTCGAGTCGAGCGAGGGTTTCTCGCTGCCGCACCTGTTGACTCGGCCGGAGCTTTTTAATCGGGGCAGAAAGTACGCCGTGGACTCGCTCGCCGAGTCTTATCGCGAGGAGGTCGACCCCTCGGCCGACTGGCCGAAGGCGGGCAGATCCGTCGACCGGCTGAGGAGGCGCTATCGCGACGAGATCAACTTCTGGGAGCACTACCTCAGGGGCTCCAAGCAGCTCTGGAGCAGGAGGAGAGGAGGTGGCGAGGTCGAGGCTTATCTGTGGTACTTTGAGGAGATAGAGACGAGGCAGGAGGAGAGCGAGAACGACGCTTGTAGAACGAGGGAGAGGAGGCGCTCGAGAGAAGGTGAAAAGGTGGGACGAGGGACGGAGGATTTTTGAAATTTTAAGGGGAGCGCTTGCTTTCGGTGTGTGAAAGGAACTCTGATGTTTGCGCTGCTCTTCTCTAAGGATTCAGCGGAATATCTGTCAGCTTTTTTCATATATAAAATTATGGGAAACCAGGCTAAATAGCCCTCAATTTATGTGCAATTTATTTTCAAAGGAATCTACTTAGTGGCCGATGAATAAATAAACGTGCTGGTCGAATAATTCTCGAATAAAATGAATCAATGTTCCTCGTGACAGGAAATATCGATATATTAATTTCATTTTGTTAACTTTTCAAGGCAGTCAATATCGCACTTTCCTTGGCTCAAAAACTCTGCTTACTTTAAAAATAAGCGAACTTTAATTACAAATCTGAGAATATCCCGATACTCTGCGGTAAATAACGTTATTACCAAAGTCAGCGCAATTAAGCAGCGACGCTTCATTAAATATGTCTTGATTATTCGAGGCAGCATAATGTTTACTTGAATTAGCATTCAAATCCAATAATTTTCCATTAAACAATTTATGCGAGAATTACATCTGTCACGGCGCACACAATTCTAATTTTAAAGATAAACTTTACTCCGTCGATAATCTCGAAGCTCCAAATTATTAATCAATTCCATTAACATCTCTCCCGATACCTGCACCTGCAATCCTATTCTCTCGGCTCGAAAAAGACGATTCATTAATCGCCGCCTCAATTTCCAGAATTGGCGAGGAGCCCTGCAAAAGTAATCAGCCGGGCGCATTAAAACAGCTTACACCTCTGCAGCGAACATTTAGTCAAATTTATTCCCGCTCATTTGCACAAGCCCGTCCCCTGCCCCCGCCGACAAGCGTAATATCAATGCATAATACATGCAGGTGTACGTCCGCCTAATATAAACGCGCGCAACTTGTTGCGAGAGAGAGAGAGAGAGGCGCTTTCGATTTTCGCGCTGCCTGTCGCCGCTCTCGGCCAGAGGGTGTATGAATAAATCGTCGCCGACGAAGGCGTCTTATTGGCACGTGTCCTAGTTCGCGAGCCGGCGCACCGGAAATGGAGTTACTAAATAACGATTCGCTCACCGCGAGGCATCGAGAGAAGACAATGAGGAGGTAGAGCTTCAATGCCCCGCTACGAGAAGTCGGACACGCCCGAGAGATGAGCTCTCCGACGAGCCTCCCCACACCCGCCGCGCGGCTCTTGCGCGCGGCACGGCTTTTGTTCCCGCCGCGCTCTTTCTTTCTTTTTCTTTGGCTTTTGTTTTTGCCCCTTTGTTGTCGGCCGGGAGTTCGAGAAAAGATTGCGTTGACAATTAAGTATATGGGCTTTCGGTCTATCTCGAGGAATGAGGCTCGAATCGGTGTGATCGTCTGTAGGACACAAATTGTGCGGCTCGATACTTTCCTTCGCTTTCGATGAATTTAACAATTTTTTTAATGAACGGGGTGTAGACATTTTTTTGCAACTCGACAATGTTGAAAACGTAAAATTTAACAGGTGGCGTCAAAAATAATTTAATTATGGTAATTAATATTTTTTTTTTTTTCAAATGAAGAATTGGGATTTTTTTTAATGGAATTTTTAATCATCTTTTTCATTTCATTGAAAAATCTTTTTATTCAGTAATTAGAAATCGATGAACCCTGCAAAAACACTTTTCCGATTATTTTAGTCTAATATAATGTATAATTAAGAATAAAAATACCCTAAAAAATTTAATTAAATTTAACACAATAAATGTTATCCTTTTTATTTGTACTAGCATTCAACAAGAGAACGAAACCAGCGAACCAACCGTCAAATAATCCAAACTTTATTTCGTTCAAATTCCCCCATATATTTAAGACCCCAAAATCGCGCCAACTGATCGAATTTCAATTTAATGCGAAAGACCCTGAATAACTGCGCTCAAACACGCAATCTCATCGGGGATCTTTTTCTTCGATCTCTCTTTCCCTCTTTCGCGCTCGCCTACCCTCCCTCAATCCGCGGAAATCGACTTTTCTATGTACCTCGCGCGTAGAAAAGAAACGAAAAGCATCCGCGACGAGCAGTCGCGGGAATTCGATTTAAGTTTGCGCTACGGCTTAACAAGCGAGAACGACTTCGTCCCGATGGCAGGCTCGGTTTTGTTTTTTTTTTTCGAAATTAAAGGGGGACGAATAAAAAAATTACACCTGCCGAGGTAATTTTTCCTGGCCTGCTTTATGGCAATTCGTTTAAAAAGTTGATCTGCGGTTTTGCGGATGGCAACTCTCGTCGGCCGATTCGATATTTCGAAATGGAAACGGGACCCGTTGATCAATTAAACAATTTGGTTTATTTACGTCTTTTAAAAAAAGAAATATTAGCATGTAAAAACTAGCTTGCTAAAAAACCGAATAAAAAAAGATGGCTAAAATAAACTTTTGCAATTATTTTATACCTTACATCCTATGTCCACAGCTTCCAATAGCGTGCATTAACGTCATGAAAAATGTAAAAATCTCCGAACATATTCGTGCACTGCGCCGCAGCTGTCCGTTACGATTATTACTTGCAGCTGGCATACATTGTTTCGCGTCACTGCGTGTCAGCTTTGACAAATCTTTCAAAGATTCGCCTTTTAAAATTCACAGACTTTAATGACTACATCAATCCCAGAGCCTTCACGAGTGCACCCTCGACATTACTTTAATAAACTGAATTAAAATAATTGGACAAGCGAATACATTGACTGCTTAATTCAATTTAGCCTCTGCATGATAAAAAGCCCAGACTTCGACAACAAGTATAAAAAAAATTCAGCCGCCACCGACTTGCGGCCCCCTCTTCTCGCCTCCGACTTCTGCCGCCCGGCCTGTCCCGAGTGTTTTTTGCCGGGGCGACGCGCAAAAAGTTGGCGAAAGAAAAGATTATCTACATCGGCCGGGGCTGTTAAAAGTTTTAGCGCGCTCCGCGCGTCGCTGCATTTTCCAGGCGCGCCCCTGCAAAATATAGGCTGGAGGAGAGAGGGAGAGAGAGAAAAAAAAGGAAAGCGCGACTGCGCCAGTCGAGCACTCAATCACCCGCGAATGCATTTATGCATGAGCGGCTGCTATAAGTGACTAACAAGTGCAAGCCCGAGCCGGTCACACATAAGTCGCCGGGTGTAAATCCGCGCCGACGTTTCTCCTTTTAAAATCCAGCCTATTTCTTATTGTGCTGACGCAGAACGAAAAACATACTAACATGGACCCAAATATATTTAAAACACTATAAATTATTGCAATGTCGAAATGTAATTGAAATTATAAATAAAATAAAATTTGTAAATTTACCTATAATTATTATTATTCAATAACGGGGGATACGACTGTAAATAAATAAATAAAAGAAAACTGCCCCTGAAACTGTTGAACAAATCAGAGTGCCGGGCATTCCATCGAAAGCGAAGCCTTTGCATCGGGCCAAAGGTGTCTGGCGCAGGTAGCCGTGCAATTTTCTCCGGGCAAGCGTGAATTCGCGCTCCCCCGCGAGACACGTTACATCGATCGGGCATTTCGGAAAAGGGAGCAAAAAAAGGTAACTCGCGCCGGGATGCGGGGGAGGGGGGGGGGGGGGGAGGAGGAGTACAGCGCTCGCAGAAATCAGAGAGATTCCGGAATAAAAAAACGAAAGAGCCGTACAGGTTAAAGCACTTCGCGAGCGAGCTTCGGTTTATACGCGTCTGCCGTAGTAGTAGCGGCGGGGCACTGCGGGTGGCACTGGAGGAGGAGGGAGCGCGGAGTGGAGGCAAGAAACAATGAAAGGGGAAGGCGAAAGTGGAGCAGCGGCTTTTAAACGCCGGAACGCCTCGCCGGAGCTCGAGGGAGAAGAGGGACGAGAGACGGGTAGTGCAGATGATGCGCGCAAGCGCCGGAGATATACCCAAAGTTTTTCCTTTTTTTTTTTTTTTTCTTTTAACGAATCGCTTTATTCGCCGAGGATTTGTTGCGAGGAGTTTGCGAGAGAAAGTAGCTCAATGAGCTCTTGCTCCGAGCAGCTTCTCGCTTGTGCCGCTTGATATTACCATAATCTCGTTGTGAACTACAGCAGTTCCATAACATTATTCAGGTATTTAATTGCATCGCTTCGAAAACTTTTCCTTTAATATATCAATTTAAACCTCCTGCATCTCCAGCGCGATTTCATGCGTTTACCTCGCAACGAGCGTATTTTCATTGCAATAGGTTGGTAAGAGCAAAGTACTCCCCGGCTGCTTTCGCTCAAACACTAGAAAAATATCTCTTCGCAAGGGCTTAAATCGTCAAGAACTTCCGTCCTGGCGCGGAGTCCCCTCAAAATATTTTCAGAAGATTACTCATTCTCAAGCGTGCAAGAAGTCGAGCAACTCTAATTCTTCGCTTTACGGGGGGGGGGGGTGGGGAGAGCGTCGTCGCGAAGTCACCCGTGACTTCCCCGAAAAACAACGTCGCAAGACTAAGTCGGATGAAGTGGCGAGCAAACTTCGCAAACGGATGGGCTTTTTTGCTTAGGTGTACTATACGAGTGGCGGAGAACTTTTGGCCGGCTCCGCGCTGCGTCTTTGACGCTTTTTCGCGTAGACCCTCGGAACCCTCCTGCATGCCCAGTCGCACTTTCGTTAGCGAGGCCTACGTGTATGCTCGTTGTTGCCGTCGAGAAGGGCACGTTCGCTCCTGAAACGGAATTTTTCAGCTAAACGCGCGCGCCGACTCTGTCCGCGCGCTGCTTTAGCAGCTGTCGAGGGTGTATTAAGGCAGGAAGTGTCGCTTTGATCGTCTGGGAGGGCGATGAGAAGAATATGGTTTGAGTCCTCGTTTCCGGGGCTGGGGGATTGATAATTTAGATAAGTAAAGATTCGATGCCGCTCGTCTGAAGGATTGTTTCTGTTTTCGACTTGTCAGCTGCTTAAACTGTGATTTTTGGCCAAAAGAACATTCTCGCGAATTAGAGAAGATTTAATTAAAGAAAATGTACGTGCTTGACTCGCACTCGGCAATGTGTACTTGTTCATTAACGCGCGATATAAAGAGTCAACGGGGACTTGGCAATGAGTTTGTCAACCGATCACCCGAGAAATTCAAATTTCTCCTGCTTGATAAACATCATTATAAAATTACATCTGCTTTGTTCACCACCTCTGGCCTTTGCGGTTGATTAGCAGCCAACTAACGAACAAAAATACTTCGAATAAACTTGCTCATATACCGTGCAATCTATACGATACGGACATATCGATTGCGTTCATCGTCCCGTCACTCTTGTAAAATGATCAAAAATGTGCATATGGAAAGTGGAAAACTTTAAAGCATGTACGCTTTCGTGAAATGCATTAAATCCTTGCGGGTAGTTTTCCATTTTTCCCTGCAGAAATTGAAAACACGAGAGGCGAAATATTTATGAAGTTGGTATAGCTCTCCGACGAGAGATTGCAGCCAACTTTCGAATAGACCAATTATATAAACACTCACAAAAATAGTTTCTTGACGAAGCAATTAATGCGTAGCTTAGTTTTTTGAAAAAATAAAAAGTTAATATTCTTTTCATGAAAAGCGTTAACAAATAAAATTTAAAAAATTCATTTCCCTCCAAGCGCTTTTCTCAGTTTTTTATATTTTGAAAATAAAAATCCCTTTGTAATATTCACATTTTAAGCCTCCAACACAATTAAAAGATTTTCAATCTTTCCGTCCGAGTCGCAGCATTTCCCCTTTAAGAATGAATTTCCCTCCGCAAAAGCAACGAAAAGTTATTATCCCCACAACGCAAGAGTGTTTAAACTCTCGCCGAACCATAATTCAACAGTACACCATATAAGTGCAGAGACAAACGGAACGGGAGCAGCGCGGCTCGAGCCAAAAAGCCTGTAAATCCATACCCTTTCATTACCAGCCGTCGAAGTCTCCCCGCGTTCGAACGGGCAAATCGGAAAATATCCTCTCCGCGGCCGAATCGCGCACCAGCCGATATTACACCACTCGAGATATATATACCCACACACGCGCAGCTCCGGCACACAAAGCTCGCGCTTTTTCGCCCGCTTTCTTGCGTCCGGGCCGAACAAACATCGGCGCGCGCTTTGAATCGAGCTTTTGCGCCGACTCCCCGCGACAACGGAGCGCCCAGCAGCCGCATGGCACCGGACAAACAAGCGCCGTTGATTTTGTTTATCCTTTGACTTTCAGCGGCGATATGGGCCTAAGCCGCGAGCGTCTGTGTATTTGCATTTTTGTTTGCCGACGGCGGAGCTTTCTGCCCGGTGGAAATGAACCGGGAAATTGAACGCGCACAGAGTTTATTCCAACGATTTTATTGCCTTTCTTTTCGAAGGAATTATTTCTTTTTAATACGCGCGGGGCTTTTGTTTTTTTTTCTGTTTTTTTTTCTTTTATCGGCCCTTTATTTTTCGAATATCGTTTATTGATGTTAAATTTTTTTTGCAATTATATTTTATTTCCGGCTCTGCGAATTATTCGTTTTAAATACGAGCGATTTACTTCTTTAAAGCTGCGCCTATAAAATGCGATATTTATGGATGGCAGATGAAATAATTCAATTAAAATAAACAATTTCTAATAATTGTATACAATTGTAATAATATAATTGTATAATTTAATTAATTACTTAACTTAATCCTCTGTGTATTATATTAATATATTTTTTGCACTTTCTGTTACAGACTTTTTGTGTGGTGTCGAAGAGGTTTCGGAAAAATTATATTCACCGGTTCACAGCAACCAAAAGTTGGTTCATTTTCTCGCCGTGGAATCCGATAAGGCGCTGTTGCATCTTCCTTAGCACGAATCAGTACTTCGATTACGTGGTCATGACCACCATATTACTAAACTGCGTCTTCCTAGCCATGACCGAGACTGTCGAAGAAGCCGAGTAAGTCCTTATCTTTCGTTCTATTTGTACTATTCGCTGCTTCGAGCGAGCAGCAATTTCTGAAATGCTTTTCCTTTAACTTTCTATCTTCGAGCCAGTTCTATTGAAACTTTCTTTTTCAACCGGACAATTAATTCTTAGAAATAATAGCTTTACTTATAAATTAATAAAATAATGCGATTAAATATACGTTTTGCAATAAAACATTGGTTCCAAAATTCATAATTTAATGAAATTTCGTATTTTCTAAAATTATCTCAATTTATTAAATAACCAATTATTTTAACCGTTAACCATAATAAATCATAAATGCATCGAATAAAAAGACGATTAAAAAAAAATCACAAATAAAAGGAGGACCGTTGGCAGATAAAAATAATCTAAAATCGCGAGACAGTATAATTTTTATCGGTACTTTTCATCAGTTCATAACGCACTAAAGCAAATCATTAAACGCCTTTAAAACGCCATTCAGCCGAAACCGATTCGCCCCGACACGGCCCATAAATCCTTGGAAGAACCGTAAAATCTCCTAATACGAATTCATCGGCCCTGATTCTATCGCGGCATAAAAAGCTCTGTAACGTTCTCTCCCGCGGCGATCCGGAGCGAATAAAAAGCCCCGGAATGTTCATAGCCCAGATGTCAAGTGAGATAGCTTTCAGCCGGCCCTCTCGGGCTTGTCGCGAAAAAAGCCAAGCTACACCGATCGAGCATTGTGCTGCCTTATCTCGCAGCCCCTGCCCTCCCTTATCTGGCGCCTCGCTCGGCGGGAGCTTCGAGCCGCGCAAAATAGCGGCGCGAAAGTCCGCGAATTGAAGCGCCGTAGCGGCGAACGACACGCGAGCCGGCCTGCTGTGTATCTGACGATCGAGCCTCCGTTTGACTGGGCACGGATCTTGCCGAAATTTAATTGGGGGCAATGCGAAGGTACTTTCGAAGCTGGCGATTTGAATAATTGCGCTGTAGAAGCTGATCTTTTGTTTCGTGCGGTGGATTTAAAATTTACAACTGCATTGATATTTATAAATATTGATATTTATATAAATATTTATAAAAATAGTTTGGGAATATTTAATGCGCGTGCACATTATTTCTTATATTCGAATACAGTGACAATGAAAATATTGCAAATATTTTTCGTTTAAATTCAATTTTGTTAGAATATTTAAGAATTTTATAAACTTTACTGTAATAATAATCTTAAAATGAATAGCGATTTTTTGACTTTTTGACAAAAAATTGTAATTTCCTTAATATTGACTTTGCAGGAAAACTGTTTAATGACAATTAATTATCGTTCAACGTGAAAAACGTTGATCTTTGTATCCATAAAAATATCGTTTCTCGTGAACAACTCCATTAATGATAAATTGGATCAAAATAAGTAAGCCCTCGTACTTTGTCTTTGCTACAAAAGTTCCCAACAACTCGTTGACTACTTTCGCGCGAAAATCCGATTAAATCTTATATAAGCAGATAGCTACAATTCTTGCTTCTCCCCTGATTCCACTATAAATCGCAATATATATTTAAAGTAGATTTTTTAAGGAAACATAAACTTGCTCTCATTAGCCACTATTCATTCTTCAGTCTAAACGAGTCTTGTACGATGTTTGCTCGACAAATGACAGCTTTTTAGCATACATAATGTATCACGTGACCTTCTGTTCTTGTCCCACGAAACACTGCTTCCATTATAGGTCGTTAAATCATGAGTCGACAAATCGTCGAGACCATTATAGCTTACATTGGATTGCTTCGACGACATCTGGATTTACTTTTAATGCCAAATCGCGATTAAATACAGGTTTCGTGCAGTAATGCACAAAGAGATAAACGTTATTTTTCTTTGATTGATTCGATAAAAGCGTTACAAAAGTTTGCGTAAGGTTTCAAAGACGTTTTAAGATGCTTACATTTGATCACCGGGGTTTGTTATCACGAAATCAAAGACTTACGATTTAAATACTGACTGTTAAGTAGTAGCACTTCGATCTGGTAAGACGGAAAAGAACGTTATTTTAATTCTTTCTTCGACTTCTGCTTTCCAATTTCGTGATTTAATTACTCAAGCTGAAAACAATATTCTATTTTTTTTTGTTCATTAAACATATTTCCTTTTTTTCAAAAAAATTGTTTAAAATTAAAATTCCATTACTTACGAAGAGAAAAGTTCTCACGTAAGAATTGTCTGAGAATCTTTTCTTATATTTTTAAGAGCACTTTGCTTAATAATATTGAATCTGAAACTGTGTACTAAAAGATAATTAGCAATCTATTCAAGTCGAAAGAAGTTCTTCGTTCTGTTCAGAAAAATTGTTGCACTTTCCTACAATTAGATTAAAATTACAAAAGCTTTCGCGCAATTAAATAACTCAGCTCAAAAAAAAAGGAAAGTTAAATCGTCAAACTAAATGAATAATCCATTTTTCGACCTTTACCGTCGGAAATTTGGCAACAGGCTCTGAAAAACTGCGAAATAAGATTACCTCGTTAACAAAGCCCTCCGACACAAAATGCGATTCACTCTTAATTACTCGGCTCCGGCTTTATTATACCAGCAATGTCGAGCCGGAAAAGCGAAAAAAGACGCGCCCAACTCGCACGTTTAATCCGCCAGAGTCAGTCGTCCGCGGCATTTTGTTTGACGGGCAGAAATTGAGCGGCTGTAAGGCCCGGCCAAACAAATTTGCCGAATTAATATTGACCGTTTCAACTCGCCCGTCCCACCGGTGTATAATTGCGCCGCGCTCGTACTCGTTCGCGCGCTAATTGTACGAAATCATCGCGCGTTATACGTGCAGCCCCCTGTCGGACACGTGTTGTCCGAGCGGCTGGACTATTGTTCGAGGCACGAAAAGGAACCGTTTGCTGGACATTCGGTGCTTGATGGCTACGTGAGAAATGCCCGCTAAATTATTTAGATTGTTTGCCGGCGCTAAGTGCCCCGTCGCTTTAACGATTGCGGGTAATCGATTTCGCGTGTACTTAAATTTTAAACGATGAGGATATACTGTTTGCTTGGATGTTAAGTAGATCGGCTGTTCTGCTTGGCAATTATTTTTCCTTTACGTAGAAGGAAAGATTTTTCGGAGATTAGCGGTAAAAGAGTAAATGACGAGGCTGTTGCTGGAAGAAACTTTTATCAGTTATAAAGTTGAGCCAATGGAAAATTGAAAAACAGTAAAATTGCAAGCAAATATTTGTATACTTTATTATTCATACCGTGAAAATGTCCTTCCGACATCCTTGCTAAGTAATATTCTTATTCCAAGCAACTCCTACTCAATGAATTCAACTTCTTTTATTAGTGAATACATTAGCGAAGGAATCCTCTTAAAACGTGTTATTTCATCACAATGAATAAAAATCTAATTTTCGAAAGCGCATCGTAATAGAGAATTACGTAATGTACTTGGACGAGTTTCGGAATAAAACGCTTTAACCATTACTTATGACTTTCATTTAGAAATGAAAGCTAAAAAAGCTCACTAAATATGAATTTTGCGAAACTTTTTAATGAGCAAATTATAATCAAAAGAACTTCGCGTTGCGCAATCAGATATTCAATAAAACAATTTTCTAACTATTCTGTTTTCACTTAAGATATCTGATGTAGGTTTACAGATTTCATTTAAAAAACTTTATTTTGAAAACGTTTTATTAAATAAATATATATATAAGTTATAAAAAAATACTAACAGCACATCTTGTTTATAAAACGTTTTACTTCAAATAATTAATTATCGTGCATGTACAAAAGGTTATAAATGATGTGCTCTTCTCTATCTAAATCAATCTTAGGCTTTATTAATCTGCTGAAGATCACGCTAAACATTATAGTACGTTAATTATCTATACAAAAGATCAAAAATATTCTAAAAAAGTTAAATTTGTCCACTCCTTATCGATGAATTAAATCAAGCATCATTTATGCAAATGCAACGTAAATAAGAGAAATTCTCTTCATCCCTCTTCTATTAAGATAAATATTAAATAAACGGAAGCGCGACTTATCCCGAGAAGAAGCTCGTCCAGCTAAATAAGTCGTACAAAAAGAGAGAATCCGACGATCGCCGTGGCACGAAAATCCCCGTCTAATCCCGCTCCCTCTCTGCTTGTTCGCAGATATATCTTCCTAGCTATCTACACGGCAGAAATGGTGATAAAGTCCATAGCCAAAGGATTCATCCTGAACAAGTACACGTATCTGAGGAATCCGTGGAATTGGCTGGACTTCGTAGTAATTACGAGCGGATACGCGACCATCGGCATGGAGGTCGGGAATCTCGCTGGTCTCAGGACGTTCAGGGTATTGAGAGCCCTTAAGACTGTTTCAATTATGCCAGGTAAGTGACCGACCGCTATGTATGAGCTCCCCCGCCGGCATCTTTCATAAATCTAAGCCCCCCCCCCATCCTGCCGCCCGAGCTCGTTAATAAGTCACAAGCGCCGCGATCACGTAAGTCGAGGGGTGGAATTATAGACTAACCAAGGCGCTGGCTTCTTCATAAAAACGTCAGGTTACACGTGTAATGGCTTTTTTTTTCTATTTAGGAGAATTGCGTTAAGGAACTTGACGTATAGCGGCTGGCTAAAAGGGAATGACCGGGGATCTTGGATCTCTTTATTCAAGGATTTTTATAGTTTAAAAAAAAAAAAAAAACGAGCCGACGTGAATTTACGTGGCGTATAACTTCAGATATGGCCGGATAAAAATTTATTCTTCTTACAAACATATATAACTTTGTAAAGCTTTATTTCCATACTGTGAAATATCTGGTTCGCACGTAAATATATTGTAGCATATACCTACCCCAACAGAGGTGGATAACTTTATATAAAAACCTGCAAGAGCGCACGAAGGCATTTTAAAGTCCATTTCAGTTACAAATTTCGAAAGAAGTTCATATGCGATGGATGTTCGGAATAGTGTGAATTTTCTAAATTATGCACGTATGCGGAATGAATTAAACTCTAATGCATCAAAGGCCCTACAGGGGGCCAGATAAAGCAGGCTCCAGACGCCTGTTTCCTCTTCGAATTTAATGCACGCTATTCTTCAAAGCAACGCGTGTCGTGTTTCAATCACACAGTTCGCCTATGCAAATTGGCTAAATTCTCCCGGAACGTGTATCGAGAAGAGCTGAGGTTTCGTTGAATATTCAAAAGTGATTTTCTGAACTTTCTGAAATTTGTACGAGGCGAGGCTTTGGAAAGTGGTCATACTAGGGCTCAACGTAATTATAAAAGTAATGAGGGATGGCAGACTGCTTCTATCGCTATAATATATGCACTTCTAGATATTCTTTAATTAGATTTTTCCAATGAATAATCGATAGAACTACGGAAAATTAAAGCTATTTATTATTAACAACATAATAGCTAATCGCTTCATATTCTCACATCTTGTTTTCATTTCTATTTTATATGGGAAACGAATAAAAATTTATTTCAAACTACAAATAACAGTTTAATATTTCACGCGGAATAGTGAAATATAAATACTGCTAATACTCGTTCCCAATTAGTTATATCACGCATAACATCTCCTGGGGTCGAAAGATCAACTTCCGTCAAACTAAAACAAATCTCATTAAAATCCGCGGCGAGCCAGAACGACCGCTCAAATCAGCATCCTCCAGCGAGCGCCAAGCTTTGCAAACCGACCGCAACGCAATTAACGTCGGCGTCGTCCGTCCCCGCGAAAATCCGAGCTCATCAGCGTCAGGAGTGGCGCAACGATCGAAACTTACCGCCCGATCCATTATACTCTCCGGCTAATACACGCCGATATCTCGTCGCGAGGACCTCCGGGAACCCCCGACGTTCCTGAATTATGCGGAGCCGGGCGACGGGGTCGCACCCCCGCCGATATCCGACAGCTTTGCTCTCCCTCTTTTTAAAGTCTGCTGGCTTACCTCATGACGAGTGATGGATGGGGTTAAGCGGGACTTAATTAGCGAGAAAAAAAAAACTAGATGTCCCCGGAGGAGGAGGAGGAGGAGGAGGAAAAATTCGGTTCAAGCACGGACACGGGATCGCGTGATATGGGAAGTACTTCAGGGGGGTTTTACGGTACGACTTTTTTAGAGCTCGGATGATAGGTTATATAGTAGGGGGTTAATTAGATGAAAATTCTGTTAAAAACGGAAAGAATTCATTTTCAAGTCTATATATATATATATTACATTTATCTCAAATTAGGAGATCTGAATAATATTTCAAATATAACAGAATTTATAATAACTTTAAAAAAAATTCTCGTTTTATTCTTATAAATCAACATCATTATTAACTCTAATAAAAATAATGATCAAAAGCGTAAATCTTGTTTCACTTTGTATTAATTATTAAAATAATGTTCAAGTTAAGTATTAAATATAAATAAAATGCTTTGAGTGTCTATATAATAAAAATAAGCTTTACTCTTATTCGACTTATATTAGAAGAAAATATTTTTCCGATGTTTATCTAAACGAGTAAAAAGCCTTTGAAATTTTACCACAGAAGTGAGCAATGATAAAAATAATAACTGATTTTATTGTTACCTGCAAAAAAGTTTTGATTAAAGTAATATGCGCTTTAAAATTCTTTTTATCTCCTTTCGACATTTCCTTTTTGAGCGTTTATATCCACGTGAATATTATCCAACTCGTAAAAGTGCGACTTCTCAAGTCAGCGACATTCATTCCTGCGGGAGTTATTCTTTCAGCAGGGTCTCCTATATTATTTCAAGTTTTAAGTCGTATAACCATAGTTTCAAGTTTGTCTGACCAACAGATTTTTTTTTTCACTCAATCTCCAAGTCTCTTGACTTTGTAATAGCTACTTCTGGTGCAATTGGCAATCTAAGAAAATTTTTCATTTAATTTTGTTACCTTACGAGATTAGTGGGCTGCTATTGCACAAATGAAATAGAGAAATTGAAATAAAGTATTGTAATGAATCTTGAAAATTATAAATTTATGAAAGAATTACAATTTAAATATACAGACTACTTCATACAACGTTAAGAAAGAATGTCATAGAAATTTCACTTAATTGAATTCCATAAAACTTTTATCCTGAAAGAGGAGCTAAAAAGAGTAATGAAAACATTTATTCAATGAAATTTGCAATTTAATGAGTCCTCCTTTTTCTGCGTGACCTTTTAATTCTTTTAAAAATAAGGTTATTTAACTTTACCTCTGCAAGCATATTTTTATTAAAAAAAAAAAATAATAATTCTCTATTAAAGCGTAATTATTTTAACGCTAAATTAACGCCGAACTCCAATGGCAGCTAAATTAATCAGTTCGCGCTCGCATTAAGATCTCCCCTCGATAGACCAATAATTCCAGGTAAGGCAAACGAAGCGAATGGAAAGGGACACGCTCGCAAAAAAACGCCGCGCTAATTCTCCGCTCCGGCGAGCAATCAATCGCCATCAAGCTCTCAAATTTACGAGGTACAATTTCTCGGCCAATAAACGGCCCGAGCATGAAAGCTCTGCTACATCCCCAATAAAGCTAAGCGCCATCTAAGTAAATAATTGAATTTAAGCCCGCCGCTCGTCGGGGCCTTTGGCCAGCGAAATCATCTTTTATCGTCTCCCTCCCCTCCCATCTTTTTTTTTTAATTCATTCTACCCTGCGCTCTTTTTTCTCAACGCCAGACACACATAGACGGAGGGCTCGTAAAGCCCCTCGGAGCGCGAAACCGCGCGCGGGCTCTGCACCATAAATTCTCCGGCGGACGGCCGCCGTATATTTCCAAACAAAAACGAGGCGCTTTTATTAAAGGATCGCGAGCGAGCGCCACGTGCGAGCAGTAAAAAAGGCCACTCGTTAGCGCGTCGGCGACGAGGTGGCGATCGAGGAGAGTCGTGCGCGCGCCCGCGACTGCATAAAAGAATCGCGCGCGGCCCGCTTCTTCTGCGGTCGTACACTCCTTTTGCCGTCAGGCTCGGGGAGGACGGTAAGCGCGTGTTTATGGAGTGCCGTTTTTTTTATTGGCCGGGCTTTTTGCGCGGACGTGCGATTTAATAAAAACTCCCTCTGTTTTACGAGGATTTATCAGTAGTTGCGAGCTACTTTCGCTTAATGCGCGATTAAAAATTGTTATTGTGCAAAGGGAAACTCTGCTTGTTTTGCGCTTGAATTTATTGCTCGAGTACTGTTTATTAATTTATGTTTAAGATGGTTGCTTCATCTTTCCTCTCAAGAGGTCAATTAGTAAAAAAAAAGCTTGCGTTTATCATTACAAGCTCTTTCGAATATTTGTGTAGTGAATTTTTTGTAACATATTAACTTTCATATCATCAATTTTAGGTTCTGCAGCTATAAGCTAAAAATATATGGGGGGAACACAGAGAATCGATAGTATCGAAAAAGATATCAAAACGGAGATTTGGTAGGTAAAAGCTGATACAGTAGGTAACAAAAAATATGGGTCTGCGTCGTTGCAGTTTACGCTCATTCGTCAATTTTAGTGTATTTTTATTGCGTCTATATACAAGGCATAAGATTCTTCTATTGAATTCATATCTATTTTAGAAATTTTTATATCCCGTTCAAAAATACGTTTTAAAAATTTATGAAAATAAGCCTTTTATGGATCGCAATAAAATTATTATATTTTTTACTATTTCATTAAAATATTTATTTGTCATTAAAAGAAAAACATTATTAAATCTAAATAAATTTTTTGAATATATTTGATTAATTTAATAAAAATACAGTGAAATAACTACTTATAAAAAGAAATTCTAAAATATTTCTGCTAGTCTTATTTTCAGTCTATTATGTATTCTATAATAATTATATGAAGCATAATTAAGACCATTCAACTCTCATCAGACTCGGTCATTAGATCAAACGAAAAAAGCGGTCTATTTAAAAACAGAAGATTACATTGACCCGTTCACACGATTAAAAATAATAGTCGGCATTAAAAATACAGCGCAGCTCGGCAAAAGGTAAAGCGAGAATAAGAAAAACAGCGCGTCGGCCGAGCGAGAAAGAGCGCAGCGGCCGTAATAGTTACGCGCGCGGCAGCAAAAAAAGCCAATACGAAAGCACGATCCCTCGGAAAGATCATCGGATGCCTGCTGCTTACACAGAGACGGATAGAAGAAAAAAAGCAAAAAAAAAAAAGGCCATCAGCGAGGGCCGGGGAGAGAAGCGCGCGAAAAAAAGCTCGAGATAAACGCGAGCTACCGTAAAAAGGGCCCCATAAGATCGTCGCTTTACGTTGTATTATATACGCGGGGCTCGGAGAGTCACGTGGCCAGACTCTCCGTCTCTCTTCTTCGCTCGAACGTCGGATAAAAGGAGGATCGCGCGCAGTTCCTGTTTAAAAGCTTCGATAGAGAAAAAAAAAAGCGAACGGCGAGGGGGAGGTGTACAGCTTATCGGGGAGTGAAGCGCTCGCTTTCTGCCTCGGTTTTTTCTCGCCGTACTTCAGGCGCAGGGAGACGATAAAATGCCCCCCCGAGTTCGATCGCGTGAAATTATGTGCGTGCCGAGCGAGACTCGCTTCGCCTTCGAACTCGAGCGCGAGATGAGCTTTAATTACCTGAAATTACGCGCCTTTTTTCACCTTCGGTTTTAGTTTCGGGCGCAAAAAACTGCAGAGGCGGCGGTGATGCGTGTCGAATTTAAAATTGCTAATTAAATTATCCGCGGAAACTGTTTTATCACGTTTTAGCTCGGAAAATTGTTTTAACTTTTTTTTATGTTAAATGGCTAATATTGTAAATGATAAAAATTAATGACTGTGCATAATTAGTTAACTTTTTATCTTTCAATTTTCATGCTAAAATTAAACTCTTTCGGAAGTGATCTAATATAAAATTTAATTTATAGCTTCTAAAATAAACTTTGAAATTAACAATTTTCGACGGAGTGTAGTTACAAACTAAAAAGCTCTCAATGTAAAAGATAGAGTAAACTTAAAAAAAAAATATTACAGTTAATTTTATAAAGCTAATACATTTTCACTGAAGATTTTTTCTGCTTAATATTGTTCAGCCTTATAGAGCAGAAGAGCTTACCACTAGAATTTATTAGCCTCGTAAAACGTGTTGTCTTACCAGAGTCGGAGATTATCTACTTAGACCTATTCATAATGCGGTAAAACAACGCGTTGATGTTTCCACCTTTATCTTTGCTGCTACAAGTCTACCGCAGTTTTATTTTAATGATTGCTGCATTTTTATTCTGAAAAATCTTCAATTAATTTCAGAGATTTATAAATTTATAATATACACATATATTATATATAAAAATAAAAGCTTAAAAAGAAACCCTAAAGCATACTTATCTAAAGTAAAGTTATATTTCTAAACAGCAAAGCCAATCCCACACCGCAGGAGGTCTTTTATCATAGCTGCTCTCATCCAGGCCCCCGATACAGAGCGCCGAAATCCTTGCCTTAATATTCAGCCGGCGTCGCTCGCCATTAAGCGACGCGCTGCAGCGGAGCAAATCACCGGCTGTTAAATCGTCATCTCGTCCTCCGGCGCGGGCGGCGCAGCATCTCAGACGCCTCTCGGATCGATAGCCCTCCTATCTGCCGCAACGCCGCAACCCCTTCAAATATTCCACCTCTCCCTCCCCTCCTCCGCGTGCATTTTTAATCTTCCCGCGCGAAAACTTTCTCGAAAGTAAACTCTGCGCCACGCGACTAATTTCGGGTTTTTTTTTACCGGCTGCGCAAATTAGCTGGCTGGATTTATTCGCGTCGAGGATCGTTGCGACAGCGCGAAGACGGAAAAGTTGCGCTTGGCTTTATTAAGCGGAGCTTCGTCCCCCGAGGAATGTTACTTGCTGAACGCAAATATGGCCGGTTTTGCATACGGAATTCATTAGGCGGAGGCCTCCCAGGGCGTCTCTCCCCGCTTTTCCGGTTCTATCTCTTACGCTCAACCGGCACTTATGTAGCTTTGCTACGGGTAGTCAACACTTTTCACCGCGAGCGCCGAGTATTCCTGGGGGCTACTTCGGAGGCCGCGGAAGACGGTTAAGGTGCGGAAGCGTCACGATGCCGTTGTTGCTTTGAAATGTGCGAGTTGTAACTCGGCTTGGAGATTCTCCCTCGATAGTGTTTTAGAATTATGCCTGCTTTTCTGAATTATAATTTAATCATCTGGGCTTTTTCATGGAGAACGGATTTTTCAAGAAACTTTTTTTAATAAAAATTAACATAAAATATGTGGTAGCGCCTTGTGACAGTAATTGGATGTTTAAATTTGAAAATATAATAAATTTATACTTTTATCATTGTATTTAGACAGTATCGGCTGTATGTATCTTGTAAATGAAATGAAATAAAACGAAAAGCATTTTTTTTACTTTATCGTACTATTTTCTGAATCGTATCACGGCAAATGTCATAAAAATGATTTTAAATTCGGGTACAGTTATATCAGATTCAAATTGTACAAAATCCTTGGAATAAGCTTTTACGTAAATTTCCAATAATAATAATTTTCATTTTTATTGCATTACGTTCATTTCAAATTATTAAAAACATTATACATAAATATTGAGTTATTCGCGACTCTTTTAATACTCTTGTTTAATGCACGAAAAACAGGAAACATGAAAAATATTATTAAATACTAAATAATAATTTTATAACTTAAACGAGAAAAATTAATTTACAAGAATTATTGCACTTCTACCAGTTTCATTTTTTTAAAAGAGTAAATGCAATCCCTATGTTCCTTTTAACGAACTGAGAATAGCTTTAATTCGAGAAAATAATCATCTTTAAAGTAGCCTGGGGTTTTCCTTCCAACCAATATGTACGCTTCGAATAGGACTGTTCCAAGATATAATCCAACTGAAATTAGATTGTAAGTCCCACGGAAGTAGACGATATTTAACTTAATGACGATCCGTAAGTTAGTTCCTCCTTCTCTCCAATTAATCATTAGCTATTGAAAATCGAATAAGAATAATTTGCAATCAATCTATTTGCAAAATTCTAAAATACAAAATTAATTTAATTTCGTAATATTTTAGTTAATAGTAAAACTGGTTTAATTCAATACCTTCTTCTTGATATATTCATGTTTCATTTCACGATGGAATTCCGGAAATTCATGGACTGCAGGTATCAAATTTTAGTCATTGTAACTTGATCAATGGCATTTCAATTTCCTCATTCGGGGATCACATTTATATAACTCAAAATTCCTGACGTAATCAATTTAAAAGCTTAATTAATTCATGCTATTTTTAATAATTCTCTTTTTATTATATAAAAAGATGTTTAAGAGAAAAACGAACAAATTAATTTTTCTGATTCAAATTAGCATTTCGGGCTTTCAGTAAAGACTTCTTTAAAACACAGTATTAACAACGTCTTGCTTCCCTAAGTAATTGCATGTTCTATTTGTATACTTCACGGCTGATAAATGGGAACTAATTATGTTATGAGTTTTGCGTAAAAAAGTCATTTTTCACTGTGAACACAATAGCTGACCGCAACGGCACTTAAGGATACACCTTTGCTTCATTCTTCCTTCAAAGTCTTGCTTAACGTCTAGATTTTATCTTATCGTAGAAGTCATAAACAGGACTTGACAGAAGCTAAAAATGAATTTTAAAAATTTAATTATAATATCATTTCAAGTATGAGTATTGAAATATCTTAAATCTATGATTTCAAATATAGTATAAAAACTTACTTATTATAATATTTTATTAAAATTACTCAATTTTAGTTAAAAATTTAAAATTTATCAATCTGATAATCAAAAGACAAATTTAACAAAACTTTAAAGTTACAATTCATTTTATAATTGTAACAAATTGTAATCTGTTCTCGAATTCATTCATCAATCAATAACATCTCTTTTAAATAATTCTAATACCAATTTAATGAAAATCTTTAAAACCTGTAGTTATCCGTTAAATAAATTTTAATAAAAAATACTTTAAATTATAGTTTAACAAATGCCCGCATTCTGTACAAAAATCAATACTCAACACTAACTCTCGTAAATTTCAAAATAAAATATCCGTAAATTCGCATTAAATAATCCATCGAATAATCCGCCATAAAATGCGTAATAAATCTTTATCTAGAATTTCCAACAAATCGAATCTTATTCCAATGGCAAAAAACCCGAAGTGTATAGCGGAAAAAAAATGTTACAACTTAATAAACTCGATTGGCTTGAAAATCGTTTATAATTGATTTATAAATATTTCCACGACTGGCGGTAGATTATATAACACGGTGAAAACGATTAAATTGCTGCAGAAGTAAAAAGCATTTTCTCGGTTCACTAATATTTATTCTCAAAAAAAAAAAGTGGAAAAAGAATAAATTGCATTACTTCGCGTTCCAATACCAACCTGTAAACCTGAGCGTTAACTATAGCATGCCATCGTAGCCACTAATCGCTCTTCGATCGGTGATTTGCAACGCTAATACACCACATCCTCTATCTAGTATATTTTGGGGTTACATTTTGGGGCTTTACATATAGCTTCGAGCTATCACGATAAAAATTTATAGGGTTTTTGATTTTCCAAATATTGTTACCCTAGCAGTTTTTCACCGCAATGTGTTTATAATATTGCCAACATAATTAAAGTATTCTTTAGATTCGAGAATGGATAAATATATTTCTTTTTTTTTTTATATATATATTAAAAACTTTACAATTATTTCAATAAAAAAAAGCCACATAAAACTTTTATAATATTTTACTTAAAACTAAATGCTTTATGACTGTTTTTATTTCATTAATACAATAAAACTTCGCTACTTTCTCTAGCAGCTATAAAAAAAAGAATTACAAAACTTTTCGGTAAAAAATCGAGTGGTCTACAATATTATTAAAATTAACAAATCTCTAGCGAACCTCAAAGCTTACGTACGTACAACATGTTGTGATTTTCAAATTCCAACCAAATAAAAACAGCTTCGAAAATAGCCATCGCAACATCCATTTAAATTAATAACGCTAAAATACATAGAAACTCGGAGGTCACAGAAACTCTCTCTTTTGAAAAAAACAAGGCGGAAAACCTTTGTTAAAGCACTTCAATAAATCGAAAAACCACTCACGGAAGCGGCCCGCTAACCCATTCAATTTTACGTTTTCAATATATACACCGAGGCAAAAGCGTTATCTGGACGTTGCCGCGAAATCTTCCGACTGGCGCTTTAAACTTTCAAAAGCGCAATAACGAAAAATTCAAAAATTCAGAAGCCCGAGCCGCAATCGCAGTTCCTCCCCGAGAGAGAAAGAGAGAGAGAGAGAGAGAGATCGAATTATCCTGGCGGCGCGAAAGGAAAAAGCCTCTTCCCCATTGGCGGCGCCGCGGCCGTTCTGCAGATCTCGACCGACCAATCCGGCAAGAAGGACCTTCCTGCAGCTGCGTTAATCCGATCCGGCGAAGGTGACCGGGAGTCTAATAAAGGTTAATCGCTCGCTTTTGTGCCCCGCAGGCGATGGAATTCCAATGGGTTTTATTTAGGTGCGAAGTGAAAAAAGGACGCCCTCGGAGCTGAGAATGAAAGGGTTTACGAGGCGCGCTCGAATTTTACGTTTGCGTCAGGATGGGAGGGTTGATGTGCGAGCCATACGGAAAATGGCCGAAATCTCGACGGGGAAGAGGGAGATGGATATTGTTCGGGAATGCCTGGAATCTCCTCTTTTTTTTATAAAATATAACAATACGGCTTTTCAGCATTAATGAGCGGCTGTTTACGACGGAACGTTTTTCGACCGTCCGTGAATAGTGATTCGAAGAAAAAATTTTATGCGAGATAATTAAGCTCCTCATTAAATTTTATTTGTGATATAAATTCATCGTCAAAAGTTCAGAAATAGCCGCTATTACGGATTATGATCAATATTAATCTGTATTTTGACAATTAATCTTATTTATTGCAATAGCGTAAATTTTCAAAATTTTTCAACTTTATAATTAAAAATGAATAAACATTCACCTATGTAATTCGCTAATTTTTCAATCGCTTGAGCGTTTTCATTCCTCTCATTTATTTACTTACCACCACTCCCCCGATGGCGTATTCATTAATCAAAACTTGCCATCGTAAACGCATCCGGAAGTTCCTCAATTAAATATGCAAACACGCCGGGAGAAGCCGCAACGAGCTCCTAAGAATCAACCAAACAAATCCGCCGATAAACGACTCCATTATCCCCACTCTAATTAATCCGACGCAAAGCACCGACCGATCCGCAAATTTACACAAACGACGCTCGGCAGAAGCACGCCGCCGAAATTCCGGCACGCGCGCCATTCCGAATAAAGCTTCGATCGTCGCTAATGCCGCGACGCCGGGAATTTCGCGCTTTCGGGTCCTCCTTAAATCTATAAACGTCCTTGTCTCCTTTGGTATACGTTAGTCGAGGGCGGCATCGATTATCATTATTGGAGAGCGGCGGGCGTTCGTCGCGGCGCCGTCTTAATTGCTGGGAAAGATGGTATAAACGACAATGACCGCGCGGCGCTCGATCGATCGATCCACGTCGAGAGCTGTTTCGGCTCTATTAATTCCCGAGACAAAAGTCTCTCGCGCCTCGCGTGCAGCGATTCAATCATGTCGTCAAAGGATATATACGTTTATCGACTTGGCTGTTGCGCCCCGGGAGAAATTCTATTTATGCGAATTATTCGCACGACTTTCAGATGAAAATTATATTATTAACAAAAAGTTATTTAAATGTGTTAAAATATCCGTTTCCGGCAAACCGCGGCGATTAAAAGCAGTTATTATGCGGCAATCAAAATTTTCATTGCCTTATCGCTTATTCAACCTAAACCGCAATGCGCGGTGAAAAAGTCATTGATTTTTCATCTTTATTAAGCCGTTTAAATCCGATAAAAATTTTCCGCAAACATTCGCAGCTCGCTTAATTAAATTTCATTCACCCGGATAACAAAGGAAGTATTTTCGACTTATTAAGCAAACAAAAACCCAGCGAAAACTGATAAGCGCGCGGTGCTTCATCGAAAATCTCCGACAAAGCCTTCCCCTCGGTCGGATTAACGAAGAGCTCGATTAAATTTTCCGGAAAAAAGCGCGCGGCGCGGGTTCGCCCGAGGCCCCCGCGGCGCGTCGCGCTTAAGAGCCTAATTCAGCGGGCACATAAACACCGCGGAGAGCGTGTGCCGTTTAACCCTCGCGGCCAATAAAGCTCTCGAGCTCGTTCATTCGACGCGCGACTCGCGGCGCGAAGGTCGCGAGTCGCGCGCGATCCCAATCTCCCGAGAGCTCGGTTTTCGCGACGCGAGACAAAGCGGCGTGTGCACCCGCTGGCGGGTAAGTACTGGGTCAATGGTACGTCTGTGATGTGTGCTGAGGCCGCGAGCGCTCTAGGCCCCCCTGCGCGCCACTATTGCTGCCCGCCTCCTCGGCCAGTCTGACGGGCTCGACTGGAATTAGAGCTTTCTTTAAGTTGAGCAAATTCGCTTTTGGGCTTGGCTGCCGACGGGGGGGTAAGTGGGAAAACGCGGGAAGAGCTTGCACAGGGGCTGCTGCTGCTGATATCGCACACAGTGTATAGTGTGGAATGCGTGGTGGCTGATTAAACTTTTATTTACGCGAAGAAAGTTTTGCGGGACGCAGCTTGATTGCACAAGTGAGCCGATGCTGTAACGATGGAAAAGAAGATTTTTCGGCACGTAGTTTTAAACTTCTTTGTACAGGAAATGTAGCTGTTAAATATTTAAATTTCTTTCTGTGTTTGTCAGAATGTACATTCAATTCTGATTCGAAGTTGCTGAACGTTTAAGTTTTGAGGTAAAACAAACTTGTTCGAAACGAAGCGAGTAGATTAAATATTAAATATTTATGAGCCATGTTGTAGAACAAAAGTTCTGATTTATAAATAGCAAATTAGAGCTTTAATAAACTATAATTTTAAAGTTCACCTTCCATATTCATTTTTTAGAAAGAAGTAAAGAACTAGCTTTTAGTTAAGTTTGGAAAACTTTGTAGCTGGTGCTGCTTTAAAATTTTAAGTCGATTAAAGTACCCGATATATAACGAAATTTCTTTAATTCTTCTCTTCGAACAAAATTCATTGTTCGTATATGTATACTGCAATTAACTAATATATATAGGATAACATTTTTTTTTTTCATTTTTAATAGTTAACTGAAAAAATTTCTTTCTCACTTTTCCCTTCACATACTTTAATGAACCTCATAATTATCGATATAAAATGAAAAGTTCTTTCTCTCTTTTTAAATTTCAAACGCAGCTGACTTACTAAACATCACATGGAAAGTACGTCAAGTAAAAAATATTAAAATGAAATTTATCAATTCCCTCGAGGGCGCTTAACTGCTCAAATAAGCTTCAAAAAGTTATTTTTCTATTACCTACTAGACTTCCCTCTTTAAAAAGATCATAAAAATCGCCTTTCCCCGAAGGATCCGACAAGTAAACCCACTTATGTACCTTCAATTTCCAAAGCCTCCAGCAACCTAATTCTTCTTCAGCTGAAAAAGAAGCTTTCATCCAAAAGTTTTTCAACAAAAGATCCTGCCTATCTCAGCGCGATAACCGTAAGCGACAAACCCGAAAAATTAGCGCCTCTCGAGAGGGAAAACGGCAAAACAGAGAGGAGCAAAATACGGGGGAGTATAGAAATTTGCATAAATCCCCGACAGCCCTCATCAGCGGCCGAGTCTTAATAGTGTCGAAAAGTCACTCTCGCTGCCCTTTGAGCTTGCAATAATTTAATACGCGCGCCTCTGCCGGCAAAACTGAGCAGCGGACAGGACTCTGGCCCTTTGCCTTCGTTCGGGCAGCTACATGCACTCGGAACGAGTGGCCTCCGGGTTAACAATAATACGCCGTCCGTACAAGACGAATTCACTTTGGGAAAATAGAATTTCGCGAGCTTTTGCGCAAGACGAAATTTTTTAATTGATCGAGTTATTTTTGTGATATGGTCATCAAGTTTTCAAGGTGATTATAGAAAATCGATAAAGCGAGCGGATCTACATCAGACGCTATTAGGAGGCGCTATCTTTGGCGTGATAAAGTAATAAGTGGATTCCTCTATTTTTTCAGCAATTTTTCATTCAAGATTGACGGTGATAAATACCTATTTATAACAGATGGAAGCTTAATTCTTTTTATCCTTTTTGCAACTGAGACGAGAAAATATTGATCGCTTTACGCTAAATAAAGCTTTAATCGACAATCTAAATTACAAAATATAATAAGATAAAATAATATTTTATCTAAAAATTCTTTCTATTTACTTAAACGGAATGTTGAAATACGTGCAGAAGCTGTTAAAAAGTCTTATACAGTATAGCCTCGTAGCTCTAATTTTAAAGCAAAACAAGGCGAAAGAAAGAAGGAAAAGAAAGCAAAGTTTACCACCTCGACTTAACGATCCTTTCCCTCTGACGACAATCCAACCTAATCCCGGGGCGGTTAATCTTTATTCATGGCCGGGGCGTCGTTTAGGGGCATTTAAGTATATCGTAAGAACTGCCTCGAGCGGCAGACACGCGAAAGGCAAATCGGGGAGAGTTTAAGGATACGCACTCGCCTGTTTCAGGGTTAAAGACCATCATCAACGCTCTGCTGCACAGCTTCAAGCAGCTCGCCGAAGTAATGACGCTCACGATCTTCTGCCTGATGGTCTTCGCTCTGTTCGCCCTCCAGGTTTACATGGGCGAGCTCAGGAACAAGTGCGTTAAGCACATGGAGCCCAATGCCACGCCGGTCGACTGGAGAGAGTAAGTTGTTGCTTATGAATCTGTTAGCGCCTAAGAGGCGGGTAAGATAGCGGATTAGGTTCAACAAAAATTGATGCCATTTTAAAGTAAGGAAACAGAATTTTTTTCCTGATAATAACGTAAAATTACCAAAAAAAAAAAAATTTTATCGATTCTTCTTTTAATAATAATGTAGCATTCCCAAGAATTTATTGGATAATGGCAATAATTAAAAATAAGCTATTTTCATGAACATTTATTTACTAATTATAACTGGAAATCAATATCAGAGGTCAAACCAACATCGAAGTTTGTTGAATCCGCAGAGTTTAATATTCATGCTTCAGTTTAAATCAATGTGCTATTTAATGAAACACTATTGTAGTGCATTCAGTGATCTGCAATCATTTTTCGAACACGTTAATTGATGTAAAATTAATTATGCATACTTCAATATTATTTTAAGCACTTACTTTTAAAATCATTTTCATCACGATTACAATAATAAAAAATAAAAAATGTTCTCAATGCAGTATTCGAACGTACTCCTAAAAACAGCCACTGCCGCTCGGGTTTCTCCACACTTTTTCACCCTCCTTGAATCATGAAGCTCGCGTTAATATTTCCTAAAGAAACTGCGGAGGAAAGAAAAAAAAAACCTCTAGTCATCGTAGATAAAACGTTCGGAGGAAACGGAGGCATTAACGATTTTCAGGCCGTCTGCCGAGGTGGAAAGAAGAAAACCAGCTTTTTGTATAATACGCAGCGTAGACGTAGGCGCAAATGGATCATTTCCTTTCTAATTTCCGACCTTTTTGGAGGTGAATATCCAATCTTAACAATTTGAAGGCTTGACATTAATTCCCCTATCCTATGTCATCTTTGATTATTTTCCGGCCCTGTTTAAACTTCTATTAGTCAAAACATGTTTGCCCAACCAATATTTAACGATCCACTTAGTTCGCATTTTTTTTTTTTTTATATAAAACTTTTGTTGGACCTAATGGAATTTTAAAGATCGCAAAGTTTTTTTAAAACGATTCGCTAATTTATGAAGTTTAATCATACTGCGTTTTAACAAAGTTTCGCATCGATAAAATTTTCCAACGTTACATTTTCCTCTTATTATTCAACAATTTAATTAAATTTCATTAAAGCTTAGATATTTGATTAATTTAAAAATAAAAACTTCAAATTATTTGTAAATTTTTTTACAGGAAGATATTTAAATTGAAAAGCCACTTTAATACGTAACTAAATTCCACTGTAAACGGGAAAGATAAAATTGCTTGCATTCATGTATGTCATCTTTGTATTTGTTTATTCCAGTATGAATATAAACGGATAAAGTATGAAACTGTTATTGCAGTTTCTATATCGATATACTGCATTATCGTGTATTCCATTGAAATATAATTGGATGTCAGAATGGCGACGTGTTGTTGTTCATGCGCATAAGAATAATGCACTTAAACATTGTATACAATTTAACATTGGTAAAATTTATTAAACTTTTTATTTGGTCTATGCTAAATTGTGCAAAATTAAAATGTGCTCAATTCTTTTGTGCATAAACAAGTCAATGCCAGTATGGCAAAGAATAAAAATTCCATAATGCATATCCATAGAATACAGTGCAATTAATATAGGCTTTAAATTATCGATTTTTCTCCACCAATATTGATTTTTTAGCTTTATTAAATTTCTGCCATCTAAGCTCTTCATGAATATAGTCAATAAAAACTTTTTTCATACAAGCTAACCGAAAACTCCAACAGAACCTCATTAAAGCAACAAAGAACTCCGAAACAAAGCTGCAAATACTTAAAATACTTCCAACTACCGCGAATGCAAATGTCAATTTCGACCCAGCGATCTTCATCCGCGCAATTAAATCGCGTCGAAATAAAGCGTTAACGATTTTTACCCGAATAAAGGCGTCGCGCGGCACTCGGCGGCTCATCGAAAAGTCCGCGAGGCGAAATAACCGTTCATTAAAGTCAGTCGGGGTCTCGCGATGCAGTACTCTCCGCAAAGGGAAAAGCAATTTTAGAGTAGATTTGAATTTCATTTCCATCGGGCGCCTAGTAAGCCGCAGAATCCCGCGCGAACGCGGAATATGAAAAATTCAGAGGCGTCGCGCGCGTAGGTTATACGTACGTCCTTTAATTCCGTGTCTTTGTCTCCCAACAGGTGGACTTGGAACTCGTCCAACTGGGCGTTCAACGAGGACGAGGAGCCCATCATCTGCGGAAACGTCACCGGAGCCAGGTTCGTACGCGCCGTTCGTTTTTTTTCTCTTTTTTTCTGCGTTTTGCGCGAGGAAGCTGTTGTTGCTACGTACTTCATCGGCGGAACCGTCGCTGCTGGCTCCTTCCGGACAATTCTCTTTTCCGAAAGAGGCCTGTTTTTTTTTCGGGTTTGCCCAGCTTTACTTCCTCCTGTTCGCTGTCATTGAGTTACGGTTCTTTTTCGGGGGGTTAATCTAGTTTGGATACGTGTAACTAGATTAGATTGCTATTTGGAGAGAGGAGTTTTTGTTAGATTAAAATAGCTTTACGACCATGAATTTTGATTAGTTGAGCGTAATTGGAAATTTCTATTTGTATATCATGTCCGTATAATTTCGTGAATGACGAAATTAATTATTTTAATAAACGCGCGTTCTAGATTAGGTCAATACGGAATTGTTGAAAGCTTTAAATCTCGTTAAAACGCCAAAGCAACATGCAGGTAATGAAATGTAAATTATGAATACACAATTTACTTGTAATTGAAGACTAAATTGACTTACTTTTCAATTACATTTTACCATTTTTAATACTTCAATTTCCACTAATTAAATTAAAAATAAATATAAGCATTAAATTTGCTGATCACAAAGCGCTTCGCGAAATGAAAACGTCAACGTCAGTTCCACTTGCACTGGCGTTAATTCCTCCGTAAAAATAATAATAACAAGGCAAATCTCCAAAAGTTTAAACTCGCTTAAACTCATAAATCCCTCTTCACTTCACTCACAGCAGTCAGCGCAAAATGCGAGCGAAAGAAAGCTAAAAAAAAAACGATTATACGACGGCACTCGGCCAGTGGCGAGCGAAATAACCGAAAAAATCGCGGGCGCGCACACTATAACAAGGATGATTGTCGCAGGCATTGCAACGAGAGCTACACGTGCCTGTGCGTCGGCCCGAATCCAAACCACGGCTACACCAACTTCGACAACTTTTTCTGGTCGATGCTCACCACCTTCCAGCTCATCACCCTTGATTACTGGGAGGACGTGTACAACAAGGTGAGAATGCGTAAACACGGGGGGGGGGGGGGGCTCTCCGGGCCAAAGAGGCTGCGCGGCAAGCGGGATAATGACGACGAGCCGAGAGGACGATGATCCGATCGCGTTCGAGGCTGTTTAGGCTAAAGCTCGCCTTGTTTTCCCGAGGCTTGTCGTTCTGTTCTTGCTTGATTGATGAATTTCTCGTTTCAGACGGCTTTTGGAATTATGTACTTTTAATAACTGCAATTTTCAGAAACTTTTCAGCTGATGCGACTAGTAGTTTAAGAGTTCTTTAAATTCTAAAAGCGACTTTTTCTATTTATAAATCCCCGCCTAACAGTCATGTAAAGAGGAAAACTTACCCTGTTATCAAACATTAAGTCAAGAGGCATTGTTCTCGTTAAACGAATTTTTTTCAAAAAACTAGCAAACTTGGGGAGCACTTTATTTATTAATTTAATAAATAAAAAATAATAAGTCTGGATTAGAACGATTTAGCAAAGCACTAGGCAGTGCGCTTATACGGCAAGTAATTTTTTCGTGCTCTGTTTACAAGGTCTTGTCGGCTTGCGGCCCGATTAGCGTGACGTTCTTCACTGTGGTTGTGTTCTTCGGCTCTTTCTACCTCATTAACCTGATGCTCGCCGTCGTGGCGTTAAGCTACGAGGAGGAAGCGGAAATCACGATGGAGGTAACAGATTTTATTATTATAATTTTTGCATTTACACTCCGCCGACGAGCGACAAGACAGAATTATTTTAAAACTTTCGAGCGCATCGTTCCAGGAAAACTTGCTAATTTAATAAAATGCTCTGCGTTGATTTACGATTCAATGCACAGACGGAAAATCTATATTTGACTGTACTCTTTAAAATTAAATAAACGAACATCTTGTAATTAATTGACTTTTTAACTTTTATTTTTTTAATTACTGCGAAAGTAAATAACTTGTTTCTACATTACAAATGGCTTTAAAGCTAACTATTTACTCGATGTAAATGAAATAAAAAAAAACGGCCGCGCACGACTGATTAACATAGTCCACGTAACGTTTAAATCATGTACAACACTGACCCACATTTCAAAAAAAAAATCAATAATTAAGCAAATCGAATATCTTTCCACGAATCAGTCTTCCCGCGAGCAGGGATTTAAAGCTCTTATTTCAAAAGACAAGCTCGAAAGTGGAATCGGAGAAAGCTCGCACCGATGGCCTGATTAGACATCCGGCGCTTGCCGCGGCACTATCGCTATCAGGAAATGATTTTGTATTGCGATGGGGGGAAATCGAAAAGAGAATCGAGGGCTGTCTGCCGATAATTGCTCGTCCCCCGGCGACTGCGTGACTTTGACGAATGGCAGGCGCGCGGGGTTTGTTTATCGCCGCCGGTAGTTTTATGCTCTTTTACTGCTCGATGCGCGGATAAGACTCTTTTTTTATACCGAGCTCGCTCTATTTCTGGCGGGGACCTTTACAGTTTTATGCTCGCGATCTGAGCGTTGAATTTCATTTATTTAGTTGATCTAAGAATTGATTAAATTTTGGGAATTTTAGAAAATTAAAGTGTAGATATATGAATTTGTAATTTGGATAATGAAATTTTGCAATAGTTCCTACTTTACTGTATGATTAAACTACGTTCTTTAAATTTAGCCAAATAGATTTCAGAACTGATAATTAATTCCAACAAACTGGATTTAATTAAAAAACAATATATAAGATTATAAAGAATCTCGAGCAATGTTTGATTAATAAAGGTTAATAAACCTAATTTCGTATTCGTAAACAATATGTTGCTATTAATATCGAGCTATATATAGAGTACAGCTGAATTGAATGTTCCGCTACGAAAATATTGTCTTTCAATTTCGAGGCGCTTTGTATGCGTGCGTTTGAAAAATGAATTCTTTCATTGGACCGATTTCTACCCAAACAACAATCTTTGTTTTTTTAATGTCACTAGTAATCGAAACTGCAGAATTACGAAAAAAACTTGTTTAAGTATTTACTTAGACAAGTTGTTTCCTTTTAAAAGTGTAAATATTTTATTTTAGTTCGAATAAAGAGAGTTTCATTGTATTCCTTCTCTGCAAATACTTTTTTGTACACTTTAGCGAAACTACAGTAACAGTTGGATTTCTTTACTCAATTAAAAAAAATCTCTCTCCCGCACTGAAACAATTCTTCAAAAATACGCAAAAGCAAACAGGCCCGAAATTCGACAATTCGTGAAAGTATAATTATTACTTCCTTACTCGCGGTTCGACGGTTAATTTATTTCAGAAAACCAATAAATTAATTTACCCCCGTCTATTTACGAGCGGTCCGCAGAAAAGTAAATCCCTCGCATAAATTCAAGTCTCGTTCGCCTTCCGCCGTCGACGGCTCACCGAGAATATCACCGAGTAGCCACACGAAATCAATTGACCCTTATTTTTGTCTGCGCGCAGGAAAGGCGAAAAGACCTGACGGACCACCGGGAGGACTCGACGTTCAGCTTCGACCCAACGAAGATCAACATAAAGACGCTGACGAAGGAGAAGCAGAAAAAGATAGACGCGCGGAAGGGCGTGTTGCTGAGCAGCTACTCGCGGAAGCGGACGCGCAGAAGAAAGCGCGGACGGAGCACCGTCGGACACGAAAAAAACGGCGGCAATCGCAGCAGGTCGTTATATACGTTACCCCCCCCCCTTTTTTTCCTTCCCTTCTTGCTTTCCTAGATTTTAATTAAAGCGCGGCTCAGACTTGCCGCGAGCAGAGGAGATACGCTTTCTCGTTGACATTTTTTCTTGCCGCCGGAGATTATCTTCCTTTTGGACTGGTTCGGTCTCGTTTGCCTTCGACACGCTCAACTAAATTTAATCTAATCTCCCGCGGGGAAAGCTTATTTATAAAAAAATTTTAATACTATTATCTTGAATAAACATTTATTAATAAATTAGCATTGCCTCTAGATTTATAATCTTTTAATGAAGAAAATCTATGCGTAGTTAAAGTTAGTGTGTTCCCGTAGAACTAAAGTAAAACTTTGTCACGCCATGAAAGCATGAATCAAAAATTTCAGTACTACTTAATCTTGGTATTCTAAGTAATCAGCTTAAAATAAGACTCTTATTTATTGCGTACTCAATTAAAAGAGTAAATGTTGCAGCTTAAAAATGTAATTTTAAGATTCAGTAGAAAAATCTCATTTTGCTCAGACTGAGAAAAACAATTATTTCCAACGCAATAAGGCCAACTGGGTTAAAAATAATGACACGACGAATTAAGCATCATATAGGACATATTAAGGAACGACGATCCAAATGAATTATTTAAGAACGTACAAGTCGGTAAACTAAAAAAAGCTTTTAGAAATATGAACGCATGGTATACGACCAAGGCAAAGCGAAGTTATCGCGGTATCAAGAAGCATCGAGAGTCCACCGACAGCTCAATTCAAAAGGGTCGTTCGTCAAAAACCCGGTCCGCTCCCCGATAAGCATCTGCGCGGTGCGAGCCGACTTTGTACACGCGTACACTCGAAGGCAAAGGCCGATTATCGGCTCCGGGCGATCTCCTCGAGGGCTGACCGCAGCTCGACATCTACCACTGGCGTTCGCTTGTCCTCGACTTGGACTCTGTCGCGTGACCGTCGACTCGCGGTACAAACTTAGTTTCTCTTTCTCCCCCTCCTCCGCTCGTGCAATCAGAGGCGCGATTATCGATTGCCAGCGCGTTATACTTTACGGCTCTGTTTGCCGGCGTTCTTTAGGTGCGTTCTCCATATCATCCTACTCGCCGTTAACGAGGCTTTAGCTGTTTTTTTTTTTTTTTTCGGCAGCCCCCAAGCGGCGTTTTCGGCTGGAAAGCGACGGGCTATTATCAAGCCGACCTATCAGCTGTTTCGGCGGTCCGTGAAATCGACAAGACCCGCCTTGTAATAATGCCGATGGAGGGAAATTTTTAGATCTCGTGACTCCAAGTCCCGCGTAGGCTCAAGTTTTTCCGTGTTTTAGAGAGGCACTAAGGCCGATTAAAATGGGGATACAATCTCAATTAGTATGTTATTATTTATGTTGAAATACTTCTGATGGTTGTTTTACGACGGCGTAAATCGCTTTTTCATTTGCATAATTCAGTCTGAAGTGCGAGGGTCGCGTATACTAAATAATATTCAGGAGTCTTTAAAAAGAAAACTTTTAATGAATCCTTCCATATTTATGATTAAATGTAAGAAGATTTGTTATATCTTTAAATAAAAGTAATTGTCTTTAGCTGCAAACAAATATAGACAAGTATCAGGCAGAGAATTTAATATTTAAGTTAAATACGAAATTGGCTTTTGTTTCAAAATATAATTACTTATGTAAATATGTTGTAAGAATAGAAACTTAAAAAAATAATGTAGAACATCTTATAAGTATCTATAAGTAAGGCAACGCAATGCTTATAGCAATCAACACACTGATGACAAACTAAAGATTATATATCTAGTTTTCTTGACTTTCAAATAAAAAAAGTTACAAGTCTTTATAGACGTACTTACTTTTATAAAACTATTTATGAAGTTAAAACTTTTATTATTTAATGAGTAAGAATATAGAAAAACCTCAAGAAAAAGTTTTAAGAAGCGATTTATTAATTTTAAAGCATATCATAAAGGTTAATTAAATATTAAAAACTAATAAGTTATAAAGCAATTTGTTTTATTAATAATTAATGTTTCATAAATTATATTAAATTTTTAATAAAACTTTTTCACTGTAATAAATATGCCAGCTTGAATAATAATCTTTTCTAAAACATAAGTGAGCTATTAAATAAGAAATATTCAGTTAACTTAAAAGAATAAGCTGGAAATTTGAATTGAAACATAGGTCTGTGACGCCAAGTCCTAGTCCGAGTCCGAGGCACTCGGGCGTGCGGCCGTCTCACCTGCCCCTGCAGCAGCAACACATGCTCAGCGAGCAGCTGCGGCAGCAGCAGCAACCGCAGCAAGCGAACCCGCAGCAGCAGCAGCAACAGCAGGGCCAGCAGCAGATCCAGCAGCAGCCTCTGGCGCCACCTCGGCTGCCGGCGGAGAGCAACGTCGTGCATCGCCTGGCGCCCCGAAATATGCTGCAGTCGCGTCAAGCCAGCAACAACAGCAATCAGCAGTCGTCGATGGACGACTCCGGGGTGGTCGACGATCACGAGGGCGACGACGTCACCTCCGCCGAGGAGCACGAACGACGGGATCAGCAGCAGCATCCGCATCCCAATCCGCAGCAGCGGGAACATCGGCTTCAGCAGCGGCACCATCTGGACAAGCGCAAGAACCAGCAGCAGCAAGTCCAACAGCAGGACCAGGGACTCAGGCAGGACTTCCCACCGCCGACGCCGGTCACCGTTTCCGTGAGGACCAGCAACCGCGAAATTAGGGTCTTGAAATGTAACGGCATCAAAAGCAAAAAGCACTTGTACTCCCTGCCGCCCGAATACCTTTCGCACATCGTCGTTTTAGGTAAGGCTTAATGTTGTGCTGACATTCCACAGGATGAGAGCAAGAGAGATTAGTAAAGCTATAATAGTTGACGGATTTATGATAAGGATGTTCTAAGAAGGCTCTTGTGATTTCAGACGATTTGCCGGATCGGAATTGCGACAGGTGCATACAGTGCTGCGTGGACTATGAAGGTTGGCTACGCTTTCAAAACTGTTTGTACAAGGTAAAGAATTTTACAGTAGTAAAACCTTCCGATACCCTCACTCTTTAAAGGACTTTTAAAAAATCTCTCCTTTCTGCATTATTACATTAGACTCTTTTAATGTTACTCTATGAAGAAATAATTGAGAATCTTTATCAAAAACAGCTATTTAAATAGTTCTTGACAAAATTAAATTAATCATTCTCTTGATTAATAAAGGTGGTACGAGATCCTCTTTTTGAATTGACTATCACCCTGTGCATCGTTTTGAACACGGGCTTCCTGGCCATGGAGCATCACGGAATGAGCGAATCAATCCGTCAAGCTCTAAACATCGGTAATAAAGTCTTCACGAGCATCTTCACCTTTGAGTGCTTCCTAAAGCTGTTAGCTTTAAGTAAAGACTTTTTTAACAACGGCTGGAACAACTTCGATCTCATCATTGTCTCCGCCTCGCTCATCGATCTCACCTTTGAGCTGGTCGACGGTCTGTCGGTCATCCGCGGCTTGCGTCTCCTGCGCGTCCTGAAACTCGCCCAGTCTTGGACGACCATGAAAGTGCTGTTAAGCATCATCATCTCTACCATCGGCGCTCTCGGTAACCTGACCTTCGTCTTGGTCATCGTAATCTACATTTTTGCCGTGATAGGGATGCAACTGTTCAGCAAAGACTACACGCTGGACAAGTTCGCCCCGGATCCAGTGCCGCGGTGGAACTTCAATGACTTCTTCCACTCGTTCATGATGATCTTTCGCATCCTTTGCGGCGAATGGATCGAGCCCTTGTGGGACTGCATGCGAGCCGAGCGGGACGAAGGTCCTGAAACGTGCTTCGCCATATTTCTACCGGCACTGGTGATGGGTAATTTCATGGTCCTCAACCTCTTCTTGGCCTTGTTGCTCAACAGCTTCAATTCAGAAGAACTGAAACAGAAGAAGGAAGAGGTAGGCGAGGAGTCGAAATTGGCCAGATCTTTCGACCGAATCAGGTCCATCGTCAGGAAGAAGAAGTACAAGAAAGAAGACTCGGAGAACGAGAAGAACACAAAGTTAGAACAGATCGTGAGGGAGGTGATGGACAAGTCGGAAAAGGATAAATACGCGATACAGGAGACGGTTTTGAGCCTACCGAAAGATAACATCTACAACAGATCGTACCAGGAAAGCCTGAACCAACCGGTGTTCACTTACGACCCCATCTATCGTACGACCGTACCACCGTACACGGACGGTGATCAGGAGTCAACTAAGGAGACTATCAAGCTCGAAGAGGATACGAAGGATTCGAAAGAACAGGAAACCATCGAGATGACTGTCTTCAAGGATGCCAGCAGCAAAGCCGAGGAGGCAGCAGCTTCGACGCAGGAGAAAACTTCAAGTAAGAACGAAGAGAGTGTACAGAAGAGACCGTGGCATGCGCTTGTTAGTTACGTGGATGAATTAACAGTTGGAGGCAGAAGGGACAGCCAGGGCAAGTACACGGATCCAATGGAATCCTTTCCCAGCTTCGGCAGAAGTAAAGCACCGAAAGTACCGCAAGACTGCTTTCCTCAACACTTTTACGAAAGGTAATAATCAAACAATTAGGTTAAAAACAGGCCGACTTTCGAAACAAATTAACAGCGATTATTTAAATTTCCTAAGAACGAAAGTAGCTCGGTTAACCGAGCGCAGAAACGTTAAGGGACGATAATTATTCACAAAGTTGCTCTCTTGGGTACAGGTGTGCATGCATAAATAAGTGCCTGGCGACGGACCTCGGTAGAAAGTGGATAAACGTCCGTACTGCGGTGCTCTCGGTTGTTGACACGCCCACCTTTGAGTGGATGATATTGGTGCTAATCTTTGCCTCGTCGATAACGCTCTGCTTCGAGGACATCTACCTGGACGACAATCCCTTCCTCAAAAAGATCCTCTACTGGACCAATCTCGCCTTCTGCCTGCTCTTCAGCGTGGAAATGTTTCTCAAGTGGCTGGCACTCGGTTACTGTAAATACTTCACGAGTTTCTGGACAATCCTGGACTTTATAATCGTTTTCGTAAGTCTTATTTTCCTGTACGCTTCTTTTTAGTTCGTATTCAGTGGATAATTTATTATTATTAACACGTTTTACTGATGGTTTTTTTTTCCAAAAGTTTTATGGCAAGCGAAATCACCGACGCCATTCAATTTAAACTCTCGCTGTAGCATGATTATTTATTATATTAACGTGTATACACGAGTGTTTTGACAGGTGTTTAGCGAACGCTGTACTTATAACTCGTCAGACTTAAATTTCTTCATTTATACACTTAATTGTATCTAGTTTGTTAAAGAATTTATCGAAATGTAAATTCGATTAGTGAGTTATGCGGGCAGCGTTCAATAGTAATTTTCGATATTAACTAATGACAGGTATATTGTTGTTATACACTTTTGATTAAGTGTGATATAATTGCACTTTGAGTGTAGCAAAGACATCGTTCTACGTGTCTTTCGTCTTTTATGTCTATGTGTTTTATGTGTCACCTAACCAGAATCAGGTACGTCGAAATCATAACGTCCCTGTTAGGCATATTTGATCCATCTCTCTAAGAATCGATCATCAGATTAAAGTATCGTGCTTAGGTTCACTTTTTTCGGCACCTGTGGCAATAATTCTCAGCTTTTTGGCACCAATTTCAATTTTATTCTTGTACATAACTATATATATATATATATATATATATACATATTTTTCATTTCCTTACTCGTACAACCGTTTTATTTGCTAACCGCTTGTTTTCTCACTACTGTTAATTATTTAAGCGATAAAGCGTTGTACAATACCATGTAACGATCATTTTCATTTCACGACACTGAAAACTTGGGGTGAGAAATCCTGTTGTCGACAGCCGTTCAATTGTTGGCAGTTTTCCGCCCATGAAATAGTTAGGAAAGAGACAATGAGGATTGATGAAGCTTTGAAAAATGTCAACAATTGGATTTTGGTTGTCGTAATAAGATTTCTTACTCTATGTAAAATCACGAAAATAGAGTTTTTTTTTTTAAAGAAATTGACGGTACATGTGTATTTTTTTAGAATTGATATTGATAGAAGCATCTTGATTTAAGCACTTATTCATTCATTTATAGTTCAGACAATTCGTGATTATATAAAGAGTAGATAGTTGAAGTTATTTTTTAACAATATATAATAAGCATGTAGGGTAGATGTAATGTTTACGGTCATTTTGAGAACTTATTCTTAGTGATACAAAAATATATTTTCATTTATATTTTTTGCTAATAGATTTCTAATCACAAGCTTCGTAGTGCCACAATTTTCGCTGTATCTATCTTGATTTAAATTTTTTGTACTTACACAATTAATAATATTTGTCGCTACATTTAGAAAATGCAAATTTTTGTTATATTATTAAAGGAATATTTTAGTAATTTCTTAAAAATTATCTTTAAATGGGCTTTCTGGTAATTATAAGCTTAATGTTTCGGCACTAATATAATTATTTTTGCATGCATTTTACTGCTTCTTTCATCTTAATTTGCTAAAGAAGTGGACATTTCAACATATTTTAACGCTTAATGTTCATTTCTACCTATACGATTGAAAGACATTAAAGTATTTAAAATAATTAAATCTTACTCCAAATTCTGAAGTTCTCAAAATTTGGCTAATAAACAGTTTTAAATTTCACAATTACATTGACAGAAATGATTGAGCAAATAAAAACTTGTTTATATCTAAAAATAATTCGGTCTGTGTAAACACTACATCTACCCTAAAGGATAACTAAATTCAATAATATAATGTCTTGCATTTTCTGCGTATTGGCGATAAAAATAATATTCTTACTTTACTATAAGAGTAATTTTAGGAAGCATTTAATTTGGAGCAGCGTAAATGCAGCTATAATTTCTTATATAAAATATTATACTCATAATATTTCATACCTTATATTATCTATACATAGACTTTGGCGATATAAAACTACTAATTTTGCACATTGAAATTATATTCGGAGAAAAGTAATGGTAGTTTCATTCATCACGTTGCCTCACTATATGGCATGAAGGCGTAGAATCTCGCATCTTTACCGAGACTCGACTACTAACGCACCCGTTTCACTTCGCAGGTATCCATGTTTAGTCTCTTAATAGAAGAAAATGAGAACCTTAAAGTGCTGCGCTCCCTGAGAACCCTCAGAGCACTGAGACCCTTAAGAGCGATTTCGCGCTGGCAAGGCATGAGGGTGAGTCGCGAGTATTCCTATTTTACTCAAAGCAAATGTCAAATTTTAATGAAATTAAATTCAAATTAAACTCGAAGCTCTAATGGAATAAATTCCTAAATCAAGAGATGCCTTCCTCCGGGAGTCTACTTTGTCAGTTGCTCTGAGAAACATTGAATTCTCGAGGAAAACTAAATGAAATTCGTCTTGTGATTACTTACTTGATGAAAAAAAATGGCTTGTTATGTGTTGTAGATCGTAGTGAACGCGTTGATGTACGCAATACCCAGTATTTTCAACGTGCTCCTCGTCTGTCTCGTGTTCTGGCTGATTTTCTCGATAATGGGCGTCCAATTTTTCGGGGGCAAATTTTTCAAATGCCTCGACGAGCACGGCATGTTATTGGATATAACCGTAAGTTTTTAAATCTCCAAAAAGAATTTTTTTTTTTTTATCCAGTAAACTTTCATTAACTGCTGCCGCTTATAAGCGAGAATAAATCTAAATAGGCCGTCTGCCAGCAGTTTGGCAAATCTCTCCGAAAGACGTTTCCTGAATGCTCGGCGTAATGCAGAAAAGAAAAGAAAAAGAGCAAAGTAGCCTTGCTTCTCAATTTGCTGTATCAAATCGTGGAAAGAAAGAGGTATACATATAAAGCATATAAAGCAGACGTCTCTCGGAGAGAGAGAGAGAGAGAGAAGAGAAAAAGAGGGGAGGAAACTGGGGCAAGACGGGAGTTTAAATCGCGGGCTCGATATCTATACCGGAGGGTTTCTTTGGTTGCACAGGTGGTAAACACAAAGGAAGATTGCTTTAGGCAGAATTACACCTGGGAGAACAGCAAGATCACGTTCGATCACGTGGGGATCGCCTACTTGGCCCTGTTTCAAGTAGCGACCTTCGAGGGCTGGATGGAGGTGATGGAGGACGCGGTCGATGCGCGGGGCGTGGATCTCCAGCCGCAGCGCGAGGCCAATCTCTATGCCTATCTCTATTTTGTGATATTCATCGTCTGCGGCTCCTTCTTCACCCTGAATCTGTTCATCGGAGTTATCATCGACAACTTCAATATGCTTAAGAAAAAAGTAAGCCCGCCGCGCGGCAGCTATCTGTCTTTCTCGAGCCTTTCTTTCTTACCCGAGTGCCGCGAAGAGCTCGAGAGCGAACGATTTTCTCGACTTTTAGCAGTTTCAAAGAGTCCAAATATAGCGTCCTCTTTCTCAATTAGATTTTTCCAATTTTTTTTCATATTGAGCGGGATAAAAAAATGATTTTCGTAAATTATAAAATCCACGAAATGTTGCCATAAGAACTAAAGTGTACAATACCTCCGGGAAAATTGATACGTCAACAGAAAAGTAAATAACCGCGGAGCAAAAGTTAGCGGAGCGGCCTCCGAGATAATTGAAACTCAATTAACTGATAATCTCGGGAGGTACTGCAACGGCACTTTTCTAATTTTAGTACGAGGGTGGCGTGCTAGAAATGTTTCTGACCGAGAGCCAGAAACACTACTACACTGCCATGAAGAAGCTCGGCCGGAAAAAGCCGCAGAAGGTGATAAAGCGTCCGATGAACCAGATTCTGGCCATGTTCTACGACCTGTCCAACTCCAGGAGGTAATTAATCGGTTTAGCCGCGGAGAGCCGGTGGAGGGGAGCTAGAGAGCGAAGCCACTCGTCACTGACTTCCAAAGCCGAAAGCTATCGATTCCTTTGCCAGAGTCCCCTGCACACCGTTGCAGATGTGTGCTCGTGTGTGCGTGTGTTTATTTGCACGGTCGGCTCCCTCTCTCGCACACACGAGCACTAATTCGGCAATCGCGATCGCGTCCAAGTATATGTAGGAAATTCGCTCGGCTCCCGAAGGCTTGGAAGTTTGCGATTTTTAGCTTCACTTGTTACGCGCACTTGCACACCGATTGGCTTTTTTCTGATTTTTTTTTTCTTTTTTTTTTTCTTTTGGCTTTGCGAGCGAGAACGAGAGCGAGGAGACTCGGTGTCGATTAATGCTCGGATTTGAAAATTGTGCAGGTTCGAAATCGCAATCTTCGTGCTGATTTTCCTAAACATGCTGACGATGGGCATCGAGCATTACAATCAGTCGCATCCGATCTTCTTTGTGCTCGAGGTCTCGAACGCCTTCTTCACGACGGTATTCGGCCTCGAGGCGATCGTGAAGATAATCGGCTTGCGCTATCACTACTTCACGGTGCCCTGGAATCTATTCGATTTCCTGCTGGTCCTTGCTTCGATACTCGGCATCCTTATGGAAGATATAATGATTGACTTCCCGGTTTCGCCGACTCTCCTGAGAGTCGTCCGGGTCTTCCGGATCGGTCGGATACTGAGACTTATCAAGGCCGCGAAGGGCATCAGGAAACTGCTCTTTGCCCTCGTCGTCAGCCTGCCCGCGCTATTTAACATCGGCGCCCTCCTGGCGCTCATTACCTTCATTTACGCCATCATCGGCATGTCCGTTTTTGGCCACGTAAGGAAGCAAGGAGCTCTGGACGACATGGTGAGTTTCCTTTCCTTTTCGACGATCGTTATTGGGGGGGCACTACGCGGTTGCGCCTTAAAATCAATTGCAAACAGCAACATTATATTAATAGTAATGTAAACCGAGATTGTTGGAAAAAAATATTATTTTTAGAATTTTGTGGTTTGCAATTCATTTTAAGGACACGTGTTCAATTGCCTGGTACCCCCTTAAAACGGGAAATAGTAAATTTACGCCGGTAATTTAAAAAAGAAAAGAGTCTTTTAGTTTTAAAAGGTAATACATTGAAAACGATTTGAATACTGTAGGTAAATTTTGAAACATTCGGTCGAAGTATGCAACTGTTATTTCGGCTAATGACGTCCGCTGGATGGAACGACGTCCTCGAGTCGCTGATGGTTCAGCCGCCTGACTGCGATCCGACGCCCACCAGTCGAAAGCTGAACGGGGACTGCGGCTATCCGCTCCTGGCAATCACCTACTTCACCTCTTTCATCATCATTAGTTATATGATAGTCATCAACATGTACATCGCCATAATTCTCGAGAATTTCAACCAAGCCCATCAGGAGGAGGAGATCGGCATAGTCGAGGACGATCTGGAAATGTTCTACATCCGGTGGTCCAAGTAATTATACGAGGCTCTCCGAGATTCGGTAGCGAAAAATTAACGACCACTCGTTGTGCTCTCGAAACAGGTACGATCCGCACGCGACGCAGTTCATAAGGTTCTCCCAGCTGAGCGACTTCATCGCGAGTCTGGACCCGCCGCTCGGAATATCGAAGCCCAACGTGGTGGCGCTGGTCAGCTTCAATCTGCCCATCGCCAAGGGCAACAAGATCCACTGCCTGGACATCTTGCACGCCCTGGTCAAGCACGTCCTCGGCCACGTCGAGGAGTCCGACGACTTCAAGAAGCTCCAGGAGCAGATGGACGTCAAGTTCAAGAAGCAGTTCCCCACGAGGAAGGAGCTGGAAATCGTGTCTTCCACGAGGATCTGGAAGCGCCAAGACAAGGCGGCAAGGACGATCCAGAACGCCTACCGCGAGTACATGACGTAAGTGACCTCTTGAATCCGCCAGTATCAGTTACTCTTTGCTCTCCAAGGAAAGAGACTAAATAGCGTGAGAGAAAGGTATGGTAATCGTTACTATCAGAGTTCTATAAAATATAGTGAAGGAAATGACGAGCTAAAAGACTATATTGTAGTTACGTATATTATTATCTCATTCATAATCATCTCTATCTATCTAACTTGTAATCGTTGGTAGCAATAAATCTCTAACGTTATCAGCATGGTACTACTACTACTATCCACTATATTTTGTAGCAAAAATCTGTATCGTAATGAACTATACGCTTCGCTCATTCGAAAACTTTCCGAGTTTACTTTTTTATCACCGAGTTTGTCCTTGATTTTGATGTGGAATGGCATGTGACTTCTTCTACGGATATCTAGCAATAAGCGGGAGCGCGAGCGCATCGCTCAGGAGGTCGACTCGCAGACGCAGACCTCGTCGCCGGGCGGCGTGGGTAGCGACGGTAGGGGCGGTAGCGGATGGGGTGGCAAGCTGTCGGCCCTACTGCACGTTCACAGAGGTAGCAGGGCCAGCAGCCGCAAGTCCTCACGGGCCAGCGACGCCAGTGACGCCAGCGACCTGGGGACCGCCTCGGCCCTCTTCTTCCAAAACTTTCCCCTGCTGATGCTCTCCGGCGCCACCGGTACCCACGAGGACCTGCAGCCCCCCGCTCTCACCGTCTCCCGACCCTCGCCGACCGCCGAGCACCCCTCGGCAGCCTCCAGCTCCGGCTCCGACTCCCACGTCACCGTCAGGTATGCATACGCCTCCTCTGCCTCTATCTCTATAATCTCTCTAGAGCCTTTCTTCTATTTTCTTACTTTTTTTTTATATATATTCCTAAAGCTAAAGGTTCTTCGACTAAATTCTTACGACTTTGTAGAAATCATCTCTAGTGATTTGCGAATTGTTAATTATTAAAAATTTTCATTTAATCGAATAACCTGCGCAATGTTCGAAAACAAACGGAGAAGCGATCGGCGTGTACATGTATGAAAATTGAAATTTTAATGTAAATAAACGAGCAAAATCTAATGAATTAGTGGCTTTAAATCTCTATTTTCTACAACTAAATCTATTCTCTCTGCCGTAATGTTTCTGCTCTTTAGAAATATTTTGCTGTTGAATGATACAAAAAGTCTCTTGAATAATTTAAATTTTATTTTCTTTAAAAATGCAATACTATATTCGAATAAACATGCAGTTTTATCAAATACTTTCATTAATTTAGCTGAGAATAATGCAATTTAACGATGCAGTTAAAACGCAGCGTATTTAAACATTTTTTGTACAGCTGTGTGACTCCCGCATATTTTTTGCGATACTTGTGAATATTTCACGGCAGCTCACAAAGCAAAGCCATTTATAGCTGCTCTGATTAAGTATGTAATAAGTGCAGCGTTGAGTATTCCTTCTACATCATTGATCTTTTTCTAAAATTATTCTCTCTGAATCAATATAAATAAATATTTTTTATACTTCGAAGGCGTATTAAAAATTACTATACCTTATATTTTAAACAAGAAATACAAATATAGTACTAACATTCTAAAACTTAAGCTATTTAATATCTATATTTAAATACTAATTTATTTTTAGTTATTTTTTTTTAATTACCACAAGTGCAGCATTGAGGAAACAACGTGCCGTTGAATAAAAATAATAAGCTTTTAGTTGTAGAGTAGAGCTAAAATTTTTATTTAAAATAATTATTTCAATAAAACTCTTATTTAAATAAAATTATTATTTTCCTTGCAACCGAACAGAACGCAAAGAAGCCAGTCTCTCTAAATCTAGGTAAAGACATGGGGCTAATTTGTACGTAATTGTAATTTTTAAACAGGAAGGAGGACTTTATAATAACTATCTACATATTTTAAAATATATATGTTTCATTATACGTTAAATATCGCATGTAGCTTAAAATACTCTGTGTAGAGATTTATAATAATATATCTAATATCGTAGAAAAGTTGAAATTTTTGTTGATATTTTACACGATGTTATACAAGTAACCATTGCTTCGTAGGGTACAGGTATTTACTGTAGAATCTATTCAAACTAGAATTTTATGAAATTTAACTAAAATAGAAAAGTATATATTTAGTACAGTTTGCAAGTTTGAATAAATACGCGATCATATTTCCTCAGGTTACAAACATCGATTAGATTTTTTAACAATTCTTCACATAAAGCTAAAAAATACCGAAAAATTGCATGACGTGTATTAAGAGGAAAAAAAAATTTCAGTTACGTGCAAATTAAGCAAAATAAAAAGAAACAGGACACGCAAACAAAGAGTAGGTTGAAGTTCTAATTCTAGGTTGGCTCTTGACTGATCAGGCACGATATATTTTGGTCATCTATAGTGAATGACGCGGCTACAAAGGCATAATAGATAATCTTAGTGAGCGGCTCTCCCGAAGTATTACACATTATATTAAGCATTAACTTAGTTCAGGTTGATCATTAAACTATAGTTCGGTAATAAGGAGCTTCTCCCGTGTAAGATAAATCCCATCTCCGCGCGAGCTGCTGTACGCTCTTTAATTAGTGACTTTAGAAAGGAAAAGTTTTCTCATATAGTTTAATTAAACAATCCCAGCTTTCTAGATTTATTGTGCGCCGCTTAGTTTCAGCTGCCTTTTATTGCTTCTATACATTACAACCATGTGCATTTTATATATTCTTACGTATTATGCGCTCGTTTTTATTATGCGCTGGCTACAATTCACTATACTCACCCGACGATATATGTATATGGACACTGAACATTACAGATTTTTATATAATGCTATCTCACACAGATACAGATATTTTACTAGTGGTACTTAGTCGAAAAAACTATCTCATGAATATCATCAACACTCGAATTATCCGACACGTATTTTATAGGCACAGCATTAAAAGTATTTTTATCGCCAAACTTGGAGACATTGCTGCGATGAAAATATGTATTTCGGAATTTACTATTATAGTCTCTGGTGAAACCAAAGATTCAATGTGCCAAGAAACTTTTTAAATGAAATCTTAATCTAATTTATAGGACTGCCAGGATCGTTTATAACCCACATTGCATATTTGGTTAAGAGATGCTTCAGTTTTTTAACCAGAAATTCATAAAGTACACGTTTTATTAATCGCGTTGGAAGTATTTGCGAGAGAAATTGTCAGAGTAAAGGTGCCCTCTTGCCGGAAAGATTTTACGAAATGATTTCGAAATAAGAACTATTTGAATTTAATCTTTACATATATCCTGCTCGGAAGGTACCGTCTTAATTTTAAATTCAAATTTTAAGAAGATAGGAAAGGATTTGAATTTAAGCGACTAAATATAAATTTTACAGGGCTCGCGTAATTCGCTTCAAAATTTTCGAAAACTTCTGAAGTTAAAATTAAAAGCGTCCGCCTAAAATCTAGCCTCCATCTGCAAACTTTCTCTCGCAACTACTTCCAGCCCTCGCCCTCCCCGACAAACCTAAACTAACGATACACCGCTCGGCCTAGATCGTCCGGTCCGACGCTGGGCCGTCAGGACGCGGTGGAGGACGAGGACATGACGACGACGACCTCGCCGCTGCAGCACAAGCGTCACTCGCTGCGCCCGAGCGGCACGGCCCTCTCCCTGAACATGCTCCAGCGCGACATCAAGGAGGCGTTCAGCCGCCGCTGCAGCAGCCTAAGACGCCGACCGGCCCCGCCGCCGCCGCCCGGCCAGCTGGCCTCGACCATCACCGACGGCCGCGACGTCAGCATCCTCGTGACGGAGCCGAGCCCGGAGAGCGCGGCGCCGCCCGTCAGGCCGCCCCTCCTGCGCCAGCAGTCCGAGGCCACCGTCGTCCACGTCCTCGTGCACCGCGAGAGCGAGGAGTACCGGGAGAGCCACGAGGAGGAGCGCGAGGAGCAGCCGCCCAGCTGATCCACCGACCGGGAACGGGAGAAGGAGCTTTTCTAGAGCCTCTTTCTCTCTTCTCTCTCTTTCTCTATATATCTCTCTCTATCTCTCTCCGTGCGCCAAAGATAATATACCCCGCATACACGATTGGAAATAATCTTATACGGAAGCGGACCGCGACGAATTACAAGTTCCAAGCTGCGCCTCGTACGCGGTGCAGTGTCTCTCACCACCTCTTTCGAAATTCAGAGTCGTTCTTATATATCTTCGCCTCACTTTACCATTTGAAATTTCAACATTATTTCCAACGGTGTATCCTCCCCCCCCGATAGCGCGACAAGTCGCATCGAAATAATATCTCCGTAGCCGCTTTTTTCGGTCTCTTCTCGTTCGACTCGCGCGAACGACAACCGCGCGGAGAAGCATCGTGTCATGGTCATCGAGAGAAACGCGTAGACGGTCAGGCGGCTGCGCACAAAGTCTTCGTTTCTACGAACGAGAAATGAATTTATTGTCGTGATTCTTGTAAATTATATATATCATGTGTACAAAAGAATTAGGATGTATTTATCGTTTTTAATAGTACGTTAACGAAAGATCTAAATAATCGTTATGACGTAGAGGAGGACCGCGGTAAAGTGATCCGAGATTTGTTTGATTTTTTTTTTATAGCTCTTCGAATATAACTGATTTGAGCGTTCATTGAGTATATCGCGTAGGGATCACTTTGCCCGGGTCTTCTCTATCTCTTTGTTTTATCTTTCAAATTTTATATTTTAGCAAGCGAATAAGGAAAACAATTGTTATTATGATAAAATGAAAAAAAAACCATAGACATTAACGCTGATTCTAAATATGAGAAGTAGCTAAACTTCCACTACTTCTGCATACTTATAGAGAGTAATAACAAGTGTAAGAAATGATGTAAAGGTAGCTATTAATTTTTACACTAAGAAATTGTACGATGTATCGGTTTCAGCAAAGAAAGAAAAAGAAAAAAAAAACAATAACCCAACGAAGTTTCAAGCATACTTAGCAAATAAAGAAGATACAATTTTTACGTGTACATAAAGTAAGAAAATGGAGAGCATTCCTTGTTCGAAAAGGTCCGCAATAAAAGTGGCCGAAGAAGAGCGCGAAAAAGCGAAGGGACGAGAAAAGGGAAAATATGCGCGAAAGACGAAGACGCGGAAGGACAGAGCAAAGAAAAAAACGACAACAACAAAATAATGTACTGCCTCAAATAAAACAAACAAAAAAAAAAAATCGTTAAGCTGCGCGTCTCTGTATAGATTTTTGCTGATCACTTTTTAATTGAAATATATTATGATTATTACTAAAAATTATATTACCGAAAAGCGCCTGGCATCGCGCGGATGGACAAACCCAGATAAAAAAAAAATAGGAAAAAAATAGGAGTAAAAAATTGTAACAAGAAAAAAAATTATTATATTAATAGCTAAGAAAGGAAAAAAAAGCACTGGACTGTCGAGCAGATGATCCTCTTAAAAAAATCCCAAAAACCCCGAAAAGCCATTCTTTCTATTATGTATGTGTATATAAAAATATGAAATCGGCTTCGCGCGACAATCTTCTGGCGTCAAAGATAAAGCAGAGAAAATTATTGAAAAAGGAAAAAAATTCAGAGTAAAGAAACGAAAAGCGCCGGTAAAGGCCCCTTCCGAAGTGTCGCCTTAGGTAAAATTAAACGCGCGTTGAGCAGATTAATACAACATTATGTAAATAGGGTATGTAAAACCGTAATCGTAAATAAACTGAATTAAATAAGTCAATTATCGAGTAACGTTACGAATGGCGTTAAGGATGGCGAATCGTCGAGAAAGGCGGGAGAACGTCGACGTCGAAAGGTTATTCGCGAGCATTCGTTCCCCTGTAGTTTTCATTTTGACCTGAATCCTAAAAATTCCAGAACCCCGGCGAAAATCTCGAATCGTCGACGTCTCCTCTGGCCCGAGGGAAAATGACAGGTGTCTGGAAAGCATAACCGCGAGCGGATCGTAACGTCGTCGCGAGGTGCGCTAAAAAGTGGAGGGAGATAAAAACAAAGGCAGAAACTGTACAATCATATAACGTAATAAATCCAGGGGGGAAAAAGCGTAGAAAAAGCAAAAAAAAATAAATAAATGAACGTCGTGTGTTGTTTAAAGTATGTCGTCGCGTACCTTCGACGGAGGGAATCGCGGCTAAATTGATGCAAAACAGAGTGCAGAACGAGGGAGAGCAGAGCGAACGGAGGTGTCGTCGCGTGATATTACGTCTGTCTCCCAGCTTCGCCGCGTGAATGAGTCTAATTACGTAATTACCGCTGTAAAACACTGATACGCGCGAGGTTTTCTCATCGTTTGTATTGTTATTTATTGGCCGCGGGCATGCCATCGTCATGCCGACGGATTGAATAACCTTTCATTATTCACCCCTTTCCTTCGATGCGTTAAATTCAATTATATTCTTGTTTTCCGTTTTCCGGCGTCTCTCGCCTGCCGAGGAAGCGCGACATTCCGTTTAACCGTCGCTCCCGCGTGGTGTACAATTGCATATAATTTCGTTTTGGACGAAGACGCGAAATTTCTCGGCCGAGAGACGCTCGAGATGTAAAATGAGCTTCGAGTATTCTATAATATAACACATTAAAAAGCATACGTCTAGCATGGTAGCGATAATAAAAAAGGAATATTCTATAATAAAAGAAAAGCAAAATAAAAATTTAACAGCGTATAAATAAAAAATAAAGTCCGTCATATAAGTAAAAGAGATTAATAGAAGTATACGCCGCGCGAAAAGTAAATTTCGATTACCATAAATTCGGGTCAATATAAGAACTTTTTATCGTCTTCCCCCCCGCATCAATATTTCAGTTTAATTGCACGACTAATCTTAATACCACGTATATATATATATATATATACATTCTTTGAAAAAAAGGCCGGTAATTCATCGCTCCGTTAGAGTTATACGCCAGTAGTGATCGACAAAGAGCAATATTTTTTTCGGAATCGCGGCGCCGTAAGTAACGCAATCTTATATCCTTCTTTTATCGATAAAAGCACGCACATACTCGCACCTTAGAGAACGAAATAACTCAAGAACCTCGATTCTCGCGCCACGTATAATAAAGGATTATAATAAATATAAAAAAAAAAATTCGCCTCCCAGCGCGCATCTCGCTTGCTCGTCGAAAGGGAGCAGTGGTCATTGACAATATATATATAAAGTATGTATTAATCGCCATTCGAAGTAGCGAGGCAACTGAGAAAAAAATAAATAAATAAACAAATAAAACGGGTGCACTGGCTGGTCCAAAAAGGCTGATTACGGCGCGCGCATTTCTGTCTTTGTTTCGATCCCGCGCGTCAGCTCGATCGAGAGTATACGAAAACTGCGTGCTCAATTTTATACATGAATAATAAAATCGCGGGAGGAGCAAGAAACACCCACATCGCTTCTCGGTACTCCCCGGTTTAGACTTGCAATTGAGTACAATTAAGATTACGTAGAGATTACCTAGCACAATTAAAAGAGGAGGCGACAGGTGAATAACGAAAGTACGAAACCGCGCGATACGTTACTTTTTGCATCATCCCGTGCATGATAAATGAGCGAGAGAATACAACAATCAAAGGCCTATAAAACGTAATTTTAGGGAGACGGTGCTGTCGATTATATTGTCTTCATTGATATGTAGTGTCCGTTAATTGCATCGATTATAGCACCCGGCGGGTGTGCAGTTAACAAGATGAATAATAAAAAACGGAGAATAAATAAGCAAACAAACACACTTGAGTAAGCGTCGAGTCGCCGCCGAGGTAAATGCAAAATTCGAATATCTCGAAGGATAATCGCCGCGACGTCGCGCTTACTCGAGCTCTTCCCCGGTCAATCGATGATTTCGATGCCGTATGCGTGCCAATGACGTACCTTTCATACAGTTAGAACTTACTCCGGTACCTTCGCTTCGGACGGCCCGCTTGATTGCCCCTTGAATTCGATTCGATTCGTCGGTTTTACCAATTTGAAAGGATAGCTTTCGAAATTTCAAAATATGTAGTATTAAGAATGACAATGGGCAGTCAACCGGGGTATTCGAGCTTGCATTCATTAATATTTATTAGAATTTCTCTGTATTACGTCTCCGAACACACGAATGCTTTATATAATTAAACGAATAATGCGTTTCGTCTCGAACAAATCGATCTAAAGCGCGCGATACTGTATATAATGCATATAAGAAAGAAATACACGCCTTTTCCTTTTCTCGAATCAAGCACGCAGACGAGCATTCGTTTTCGTTAAGTCAGAGCATGGTAAAACAAATGTTTAAAATTACAATCGCAAAGGAGCGAAAGAATGAGAGCAAAAATGATGAGGGAGAGAAAAGAAAAAGCAAGTTGCACCGCGAGTTGAATTGAAATTCAATGGACGAATCGATTGAGAATTCTACGGGCTCATATTTTTACTTTCTGCTTAGATTGTTGACGAGGAATCGAACTTTAATGTAGGAGTTCTTGCTAAAAATATTCTGTTTTTACCTCTTCTTGAAAAACTACAATTGTAATTAAGGATTTTAAATTACCGATAATAATAATTATCTACAAGCTTAAACCTAGGTTTTTTTATATAAAATCCAAAAGAAATCATTCTTTTCTCTTCCTCATTTTTCTCCCCTTTTAAAAATGCGAAATGCAAAAACAAAGCATTGGCGCGCTCGATCGCCTCATTAATCCAGCGCACATCGCACGCGCAATCGTATAATGTAATACCCGGCACATCTGCCCGCGGAGATAAAACTTTCTCGTAAAAGGCGTACAGCCAGCTCGAAAAGGTTTTATTTCCGAGCAACCGCACTTGCACACGGATGCGACATGCACAAATGTTAATGAATAAAGAAATAAAATAAATCATGTAACCGTGACGTTTAATATTGTTATACACACTGACGGATGAAGAGTCATTGCGCAGGACAATTATAATAATAAATGCAATTGTAAAACGTTTGTTAATCGAGAGCGCCGCATCGTTTCTTAAAGATTTCCAAATTATTATCATTATTATTATTATGTACTTTTACTAAAAGAATTACATCGTCATTGCATTCGCATTGCATCGTAGTTGTTGTCGTTGTTATACTGCGCGCAATATATTTATTACCATTATTATGATTACGATTATGAATTTTATTATTATCTTCGTCGGCCCGACGGATGCCCGCAAAATAGGCGTAAAAATAATTGAAGAAAATAATTAAAATAATTAAGCGTCCTCGAACGCGCTGGACGAAAAAAAATATTTAAGGAAAATAAGACTCCGGTGTCTCCAACGCGAAACGGTGGTAGTATCTTCGACTTCAATGTATATTGGCTCTTATGTTCAGAGTCAACGGTACAATTGAAATCAGCAATATTGTACACGGAGCAGTTAATCTATCAGATATTTTATTATAATAGGGATAATTCAAATACGATACTTAAAAAAAAGAGAGAAACAGTGAGAAAGATGAGCTAGACTCTAATGGATTATACCTAGAACCTTTTGCTTGTTTTACTAATAATGCGAATAATATTATTAAATCATAAAAAGTATTATATAACTATTCCTAAATAATAAAAAAGTGGAGTTTATCGATAAACACTATTCACTTTTATTGTATTCTTATTTTCAAACCTTCCTTCATTTATATTACAACTTTGATTTCCTAATGTAAGTGAAAACAAAGATAAATATTCACATGCAAAAGTTTTAACAAGGTAAGCATATGAAATTTACTGAAGACCCTTTATGTTGTTTACTAAATAACACTTTTTAAACTGCAATTATTCAATTGATAACTGTTAAGGATTACTTAGTGGTTACTCTTGAGCGTTTGTCCCATGAGAAATTTGCGCCATAGGATCGAGGCTTTGGGTCATTTACGTTGGGCTTCTGTACAAAATAATCCCATCCCATGTTCTTGCAATGTTCTACAGCTTGTTCACATGTGTCAAAATTAACTCTAGTTCCTTGCAAGGGATCTCCACTGAAAATAAATTTATTAAAACTGTCATATATATATTTTTGAGTTTACTAATTTAAACTATGTAATTTAAATGTAGAAATTATTTCCAGCAAATAATATATAATTTTTTTATTATTTGCGTATTAAAATAACCTAAAGCTTGACCTAAAAAATTGTTGATGCTAGAAATAGACTATAATCTTTACTTACGAAGAACACCATCCCATTAATGGATTTTCCCAACGTTCTCTAGTATCAAAACCTATCATCCAACCATGAGTATTATCTGTCCCAGATTGCATTGCATTTTTTGGAGGCTTATAGATACGTACAGTTCTTGTTTTTATATGTTCCTCTGGCACACCAGAAACAATACCAACGGCATTTTGCTCAGATTCAATAGTAATATACCCTTGCATAGCTTTGTCATGTGCTATTTTATCCTTGCTAGTAAGAAAATGTTCAACGTTCTTTCGTGCAGGTTCATGAACTTGCAATGCTTTTTCAATAATTTCATCTTCGCTTTTTTCCCTTACTGCAGAACTTGAAATGTATTTGCTACTCAAAAGTAGAAACAATATAAAGAATTATTTAAAGATAAAATATTATTGTTGAATAAGTATTTTTTGAACAAAACATTGTGTGAATGTAAGATTATGTAAAATCAAAAGGTTATGTTTTGATAAACAAAGTCAGTAGATTCTAAAATTTTGCAAAGTGATTTTTTTTATACTTACCATTGTTGGTTACTATTCAAAAGACGACTCGCACATCGAACTAATAAAGCTCTTGAACCCATTTTTCCCAGCAATAGTGCCACTGGGCTGTAGATAAGTAGCAGAAGACACTACCAAATTTTATTAAGCATTAAACCGAAATATGACCCAAACTTGCGAACGTTATATATATAACCATTTAATCGATGCCCATCGGTAAAGAAGGGATCGTTCTATACATTTTACTAAATGTGCGGGAGTTTGAAAGCGAAATACTAAATTATTAGTTTTTAATTATTACAAAATTAATTATATTTATATCATATAGTTTAATTCTTAATTTACAGTTTAATCATACTAAAAAATAAAAACGGAATATAAATCCCATAATTAAGTGTTGTTATTTCTTTTCCAAAATTTGTTACATTAAAAACTTTATTTTAAAAAAATTATACTTCAAAAAAATTAACTGATTTTAATTTAACCTTTTATTTTTCAAATAATTACAGGCACAAAAAATAAAACGTAAATTGAAAATTAATTTTTCGCATGATCAATTTCCTCTTTGATTTCAGTTTTTTAAAATGAAATGTGAAAAGTTTTCCAAAATACAAATACGTTCGGCATACCTACCTGCTTTAAAAAAGTAGTGACTACAGTTCATACATCTTGTATACTTAGGGCTAAAAAGAAAACTGACCTCAGTTACTGCACGAACGTGATTAGTGTTATGCGGGTACACGCTGCGGATATGCTATACGATAGATGACCCAATTACCACAATAACTACCCTAGCATATAAATTTCTTCACTTACTTTCCTCGAAACTAAATTATAAAGACTAAATTTAAAAGTTTGGCAGTCTAAATAAGAAACAGTTAATTAATTAAATTAAATATAAAACAAAATGTTTTATTTATTTGATATTAATAAATAGTTTTATTGAATAAATTTCAAAAGTCATCAATCTTAATACAAATAGAAAAAAAGTACTGGCCTAAGCTATTTAAAATACATCAGCGATAACCAAATACTCGTAGATATAATCACTAAGCTCAACATGCAGGTACCAGCATGCCTACCCCGTCAAACATTTTCCCTCTCTCCGATTCTTAGAAAACCTCAAACTCATCAGCCCCTATCTCGATCCCTGAAGCATGCCAAAAAATGATGAAAAGTGCATAAAGAGTCAGATCAAGCTGGGTCAGTCACCCTCTTTGCTTCTCGCTTTCGGGTCGGCGATTGAATCCGCACGACGTCGATGGCACGTTGCGGACTGCAAGCATCGGGCGCATGCCCGGCGAACCTCCGCCACGAGCAGCCACCCACACGGCTCGACTTGCAGCGGCGGCATGCAGCTGCGGCAACTAGCATCACGACGGCAGGCCTTCTCGCGAGGTCCATCGAGGAGCAGCTCCTGCGTCCTCGTCGACCTCCTCCCTCACGATGATCATGTGGATCAACGACGTAAGTACAAAGTTTCATTGGCCGCGAGCCCAACTGTTGCTGGACTGTAGGAGGCTGTTGCTCGCTAAGCGGTAACAGGTGATCCCGAGTGGCACTGGATGTCCAAGAATCGCCTGGGCCGCAATGCGACGCGCGCCACCAACATTGTTTATTTACGTTTCTCTCGAGGAGTGTGTTGTGTTTGCTTTCGTTGTGTTGGGTGTCGGTCAATCGAATACTTAATTATCTCCGTGCAGTGAAATTTAAATGACAACATTTTTTTTAAATTAAAAAACTTTTTTATTTTTATAGAAAGCTTGGAGCAACGGAAAGTTTCACTGTTTGTCGAGTTGTGATGTTTTACAAATCTGACGCATTCGCGTTAATTACTCATAATTAACATAATTTGAGCACATTTGCACGTGTTGCAAATTAAATTTAAATATTGAAGTAGCATTTTAAACAAGTGAAAAAAGCTTTTGAAAACTACAAATTTAATTAAATATTAAATTTGATCCTTGGAAAAATAATTTGATCTAGGCGTAGGCCAATTTGGAATCAATTAATGTCGAGTATCCAATTTTTGCATCATAAAATTCTTGAAAATCAATCCTCAGCTTATCAGTTTTCAATTTAATATCAGTCTCGATACGTGCAAAATAAAACCACTGAAATAAGAGTAACGGATCGATCAACTCAAATGCAAAAATAGGCGCCAGCAACAGTTAACTCGAAATAAAAACGCGGTTTCTGGGAAATAATAATTTTCTTTACAATATAAATATGTATTAGAAAAAATACAAATAAAACCTCGTAATTTATATTATTAATGCTCGTTAAGTTTGTGATCTATATTTTCAGACGATGCCTTTAAATAAGCGTATAAATATCTTTACTTATAGGTGAAAATAGCACTGTGCCTACTATTGCTACTGGTTTATTTTAACGGTGTGACAGAATCTGCAACGAGGCACGTAATTACGAAGAGGAATTACAGCGATCAAAGCGTTAGAGGATACTTAGCTGAGGTAAAATTTTAATTTTAGATAATTATTAATCTTTAAAATTCTGGCTTCATTAATAATCAGAACTGATATTCGAGTTGAAACTTGCAATTTTCATGCAAGAAACGATTTAAGGAAAAAGCATATAATTAAACTTCATAAAACAATCATTGACTTTCAAGTGACAGCATGCACACAATTTTTTGATTTATTTATCACTTTTCTACTGTTATTTTTTAAGTTGATAAAAAACGCACACTTTACCGTTTTAATCAGTAGCTTAAATTCTATAAGAATCGCAAATTGCCTCGTTGCTCTCTCAGAATTAGAATAAGCTTAAAAATAACGGAAAAACGTGGATTCGCGATCGATAGAGGACCTGCTGGTGGAACGAGGTGTGCAAGGAGGAGTTCCACAGCAAGTTCCGCTGCCGCTGTCCACGATGGTCTTACTGCCGGGCTCCGGGTCGCTACTACGATGCGCACTGCAGCATCACAAAGACCGGCTACATCTGGACGCAGCCCGAAACCTCCATTGCCTTGGATTCCGTTGACAAATAAAATCTACATCGATTGACCGTCCCGATATTTATTAGAGCTGAACTTTCAATTGCCGATTCGGTTGCTTGTGCTTCGCTAAATATTATTTCGCAGTATTTATTACACGACGAATATGATGATGATATTTAATGTTCAAGTTGAGGAAAGTCTATTCAGTTATTTTTTTTTTAAGCATTTAAACGCTGATGTAAAAAACGTGACTATTCCTGGAATAAAAGTTTCGTGCAGCCGTCAGTTACTACCATTACTAAAATTTTATTGCAGATATTTTTTTTAGTAATATAATAGTATTTCAGCTCTTGTCCAAGTGAACGTGAAAATCGACAAATATAAGGGTTGTTCGAAAAAAAATGTGTTAATCTATATTCAACATTGCAACATCACTTCAAATTCGATATATGAATCGCTATGCCTTTAAAAATTTGTGATTTACTTTTTAAAATAAATAAATTGAATTTAAAGTAGTAAATATACATGAGCTAATATAGAAAACTTTATAGAGTTAGCTAAGAAATTTGCCAAATGCACTGATTATAATAATATATTGAACTATGTCTTTTCTTCCCTCATTCAACTGAAGCTGCCATGTCATAAATAAAAAAGTATATTATTGGATCAATTAATTTACGTCATGCAAACAAATCATATAAAGACATGACAATATTATATGTATAGCGATAATTTTTGTTACAGTATTAATTTCGTAATTTTAATGAGTAAGCTTTTTATTAATTATTAAGCTTTAGTTCTTTTTTTATATATAATAAAGTAAGAAAATAGAAAATGAAAAAATAAAATTATTTTTAAAAAATTGATTCGATAAAATTTAAGCAATTATTATCTTTTTAATCGAGAGCAAAATTTATTTTTAATCTATAAGTACAATTATTTTAATTACTTAACGATTTTGCTCTAAAATGCAATTTACATATAACTTACTAGAAGCTTTAATAACTTTAACTTAGTTGCTTAAGGATGTTCAGGCTATACAGTCTGAATCAAAAGTCAATCGACATGTAAATCATTAGTAATAATTATATTTAACTTTTGTTTTATTAACTTTTGCTTATTAAATGCATAAAAGTGACTAATTAACTGTACACTATAAACCGTATAAAAATGAAATTATATAAAAATAATCTTTTCGGTTTTCAAAATCATTACATTTTGAAAACCGAGAATTTTTATACGGTTTATAGTGTTCAGTTGAGTCACTTTTATGCATTTAATAAGCAAAAGTTAATAAAAACATTTAAACATAGTTATTACTAATAATTTACATCTCGATTGACTTTTGATTCAGACTGTATAGCCTGATAAACATCCTTAAATGCTGTGTAGCGCAAATGATAGTATTCGATCGCGATTTGCTTTTTATTTATTTCATACAGTTCAAATTTCAAATTATTCAATATTATTTTGTGATTTTTATAAAAAAAATGAAAATTTATTTAAATTACATTTTGACACCAAGATGATCAAGACCACGTAATTTATATACTTAATTCGATAATATTATCGAAAGTCTTTCCGAAAAAAGCTAAATATGTACACAATATTCCAAAAGACTTGAGAAAAATTATAAAAAGTATACTTTTTAAGAAAAAAATTTTGTTGCAAAGTGAACAACTTTAAATCTATTTAATATAATGTAATCAAGACAATATTATATAACAAGTGTTCTACTATATAGTGTCTGTTCTGCATATATAATATATTGTAATATATACTGTAAAGCAAAATCTTAAATAAAGTATATATTATTGCTGAATTTTTATTGAATTCTTTTCCTTTTGCATGTTTATTAAGTTACTCGATCTATCATTATATCAAATCAAAGTAATGCCTACCTTCCCTATCTCTCATTTCTTTTTGAACCATATAATTGAACTTGTTATATTCCTACTGGTTTTTCTATTTTATTTTAAGATCAGGTTAAAAATCTGTAATAACATGTTCTTTTTATATTTTGTTTTTAGTTGTAAACAAATAATTAATAATTTATTGTCTTCGTACATATAAACAAGTGTTAAATCATTGTTTCTTTCCTCTAGAAAACGACTGTCGTTGCGCGGTAGGTACTTTTTTATTTTTATTTTTGCTGGCAGCATTAAAAGACGGAAATTCACGAAATCGCCGACCTAATAATGAGCATAATAGACCGATAAGAAGCAAGCCGGTTGCCGAAATGTTTCATTATATTTCTTGCTACACGATGTACCGGAAGTCCCAGAAGAGTGTGCGCAAACCGGTCACAGCAGAAAGCGTATTTGCGCATCCACATCTACAGTAGGCGCACACTCCACGCCCTCTGTACTGTCTTTCTCGCTCTTGCGAAACCTTTCCACTCCGCTCTCGCTCAGACTGCTAGACTAGTGCGTCTCTCCAAGTTCCCACACCACATCACGCGTCCCCTTGGCTCTGATCAGTGTCGTGTCGGGACTCCACAGTGTAGTAGTGTGTGTTGGTATACGTTTCCAGTACGTGCATGCGTATGTGCGCGGGTATGGGAGCAGTAAGCAGCCCTCGAGAAAGTATAAAAGGCCAGAGCTCCTGAGTCGTGGCGAGGAGAGAAGAGCGCGACTCTCGCGAAACACCCGCTCTTTCTCTCTCTCTCTTTCCCTCCTGTTCCCTCTGGCATCCCGTCCTTTCTCGCTCTCTTAGCTCTCCCGACAGCAACGAGGTAGCAGTCGGTGACGTCCACTGGCGTTCTTCCTCGAGAGCACTGTCCACTTGAAGATCTTCACCGAGCGCCGACAATATGGCCCTCAGCCAGACTAGCGTGGTGAGTAACGATGTCCTCTGCAGAGCTGCACCTCCGAGGACGGAGAGCTCTTTTTTATCCTCCCGGATGATGATGTGCACAGTGCACGTGCGGCGGCTGCCGCCGCCGGCCGACTTTTATTTTCAGGGCGGCCACCCAAAGATTCAGCTGCGCTCTGTTAATTTTAAACGCCCTCACAACCCTACCAAACATGGACTTTATACTTTTGGAATTGAGGCTTTAATTTCAAGGCAGATTTGAAGGATAAACATTTTAGCCCTTCAATATCGATAACTTTCCTGGTTACTTGATAACCTAATGATTCCTTTCGTGAAAATTCGTGCTTCGCGTTCATTTTGGATGAGTTTCAAGGTTTCGTGCGTTTTTAAAATGCGTAAGACTGCATTTAAAATTCCATTGCTTAAAATTCCATTACAGACACATTTCTGTTTCAAAAGCAGGTTGAGTAATGTCTGTTATCTCCAAGTGTTTGAAAGAAGCACATAACCATTTAAATGACTATTTGATTGCTGTGATACTGATGTTACAACTTTGCTAATGAATTCAAAATCATTTTTTAAAAATACTTTTTTCCTTTTTATTTATTTTGTTTAACCATTTTAGCTAAAACTGTACAACACAGTAATAGAAGATGTTATATCCGGAGTTAGAGAAGCTTTCTTGGACGAAGGAGTAGATGAACAGGTGCTTCAAGAATTGAAGCAAATATGGGAGACTAAACTGATGTCTAGTAAAGCTGTAGAGTTAAATCCTAATCCTCCAGAACCTTTGCCTCCAGTAATAAACTGTTATAAAAATACAGCTAACAAAACTAAAAGTAAGTATATCTTCTGTACTTGACTGTGTTTAAGTTTTACATAGTGCTCTGAAATAAAGAGTAATATCCTTTCTTAAATAGGAAATTCCAATGCTAATTCAGCTAATGCGCAAGTGGCTATACAGCCTCAACCTCAAATCCAAGAGTCACTGCCAACTCAGTCCCAAATTCAACAGCAGACACAGCAATCCCCACCTCCGCCTACTATTGTACAGTCTGCGCAATCACAATCTCAGCCTCAGCCACAACTTCAGCACCAACAACAAGCTCAGCAAATACAGCATGTACAGCATTTGCAGAGTATGCCTGTTCAACAGCAGGTGCAAGAATCATCGCAGCAGCATCATGTTCCTCAACAGCAGCAGCAGCAGCAACAGCAGCAGCAGCAGCAGCAGCAGCAGCAAGTTATAAATCAAGCAGCTGCTGGTGGTATACCAGTGGAACGACAAGTTTCAATACAAATTAAATTACCTGCTCATGGCAATCTGCCTGAAAGATTAATTAATGTTCATGTTCCTGCTTCAGCTATTCAAGGTATAATAAAATATGAATATTTATTAATGTTACTATTCAAATTTGATTTATTTTTATGAAAAAGCTAATAAAACTGAATTTAAAATAAATAATTTTTAGGAAATCAACTGCATACCATTTTTACTGGTCCTATAATTAATGCAGCAATTGCTTTACCTGTTCCAATTGCTACTTCTATACTGCAGAATCATGTTAATTCAACCTTTGATGGGATGCCTGGGTTTAATCCCATACCTGTTCAACCTTTGCATGTTTTACAACAGGGTACTGCTAATCTTATGCAACAGCAGCTTATTCAGGGTCAAGTGAGTAATTTAAAAAACTTAAAATATAAAAGTATTAAATCAATTAAAATATTTTTAACTCAAAGTTAAATTTTGTTCAGCATCCAAGTAATATTGCTCAATTAGATGGAATTGATGGAGACTCAACAGATGATGATGATGAAGAAGAAGAAGAAGAGGAAGAAAATGATGATGACGATGATCTAGATGAAGACAAAGAAGAAGAGGAAAATGAAGATGCTGGTGCCAGGGAAGAAGTTAGTGTATATCTACTAAATATCAAGAATTGCACTTATTGAATTTTTAAACAATTAACTTAATTTTTTGTTTCTCAGGAACCTTTGAATTCTGAAGATGATGTGACTGATGATGACCCTACAGATCAGTTCGATACTGATAACGTCGTAGTTTGTCAATATGATAAGGTAATTAATAATTTACATATCAACTATATGAAGAATTTCACAAAATTAAAATAAAAATGACTTTCAGATCACAAGGAGCCGAAATAAGTGGAAATTTTACTTAAAAGATGGTATTATGAACTTAAGTGGTAAAGACTTCGTTTTCCAGAAAGCTAATGGAGATGCTGAATGGTGAAAGATTACATTGCAGTCGATTCTAAAAAATCTAGTATAATCGATTGCTGCTGAAAATGGACTGAATAACAGCGAAGCTGTTTGTGAACTACACATTCGCGAGTTTATTTTGGTGATCCATAAGCGAACCAACTTATAATTTAGGTTGTTTTTTTTTTCTTAATTTAATAAGTGCAAAAAATAAGTACTTAGCCACTTAATTAAAAAGTAATGGATGTTGATTATCCTTTTATGGATTTGAGATAATTTTTGAATCCATAATTAAATTTTGTTTTATTCTATTAAAAAAAAAAAAAAATACATTTTTAAATTGTTAAGTCAACTAGAAAGTATATAATACAAAAAATGCCCATTTGAAGGGTATAAGGCATTAGAAACAATTGAACATTTTTTCCAAAGTAATGAAAAGACTTTGCATTCATTAGGTATATGATGATATGAAGATGTTTGAATCTCGATTTTTGAAAGATAATTTAAGGATTTATATAGAATAATTTTTTAAACATACATTTACATGCAAGTGTAACTTTTAAGAAATTACACAATTTTGGAATTTTTTCAAAGTTTAAATACAAATTTTAGACTAAAATTAAAGACACTGTTAATTAATAAAAAACTTTGTGTTTGTATATAAAAAGTGTACTTGAACGCAATGTAAATACAAACAGTGCAATGTGTACACATTCTTTTTACAAATATTTTAATTACATGTTAAAGTTAATCCTTAAATTATAAAAGGTTAAACATCTTTATTTCTTTGTACAGTTGATATAAAATTTTCTTCTAGAAGTTCGATACTTGTAACAATCAACAACGTTTAAGGGCATAAGTGCCTTCAATAGTTCTGAATTTATTTCTTATTCTCTTGTTTTACTAATTTTAACGACTAAGTTTTCAATTTTCAACATTACTTCCTCTCACTGAAACGGTGGACGGAAAAAAGTTTCCATTTAAGCGAGAGAAAGTTTAACTTTATCTTGCACATATGCTGTGTTAATTTAAATTTTTATCTCGCTGAGAATGTAATGGATGTGAGTGTACATACATGATTTTATGAGGGTATGAAAAAAGTAGGCGAATTTGTGCAAATAACTGATAAATAAATGTGTCTTATATTGTTATTATCAAAAAACGAATTTTTTAATATCCTTTACTCTTTCTATTAATTACTCTAAATAAAATATTTAAAAATATAATTTTAATCAAAATTATTATTCCTTTCTACTTCTTTATTAAAAAACAGGAAATAATTTATAAAAAAAATTTATTGGTTTAACAATTCAATTTATTTATTGCCACGTTCTTTAACTTACATGGAAGTAAAAGACTTGTAAACGGCAAATTACTGAATTTGATTACGAAATTTACAAGATTCCTTAAAACTGCTGCACAAATGAAGGTTAAAATGTTTGCTTTAAGGTAGTACAGAAACTTTTGTCACGATGTTTTTGTACGTGACTCTTTTACATGATTTCTAACGATGGATTTCTAATGGAATTTCGTTTAAATTCTTTAATCCAGCGCAGCAGCTCCAGAAATAATTTCAATAAGTTCCCTAGTGATGACAGCTTGTCGGGTGCGATTGAAGGTCAATGTGAGTTTGTCAATCATTTCTCCTGCATTCTTGCTTGCATTGTCCATAGCAGTCATTCTGCTGGACTGTTCACTGCATGCTCCTTCTTTCATCGAATAAAAAAGCAGAGATGCCAAAGAAAATTCCAGATAACTTTGAAGTACTTCTTCATCCAGAGAATCATAAATATTTATTTTGGCTGCACTTTGAACTGCATTCTTATCAAACAAAGGCAAGTTGTCAATAGCATATGAAACAACAGACTTAAATCTGTTGTAAATGATTTTACCAGATCCATATGTGTAACTAAATAATATTTAATTTTATTATTATAGATGTAATTAAGTGTTTTGATAATTAACGTTTAATAATAATTTCTACTTACCCACTGTTCATAATTTCAATGGCTATTTTGGCAGAATCATTGAAAGTTGGAGGTTTACGACCAACCTCAGATGCAACAAAAAGAATGTTCGGTGCGAAAAGTCGCTGAAGAATAGCGCGAGATTTCTCGCCAATGCAGATGATTTTGGTGTTCTCACGATCTTGAGGATTAGCCAACAGCTGATCACGAATGTTCCTGGAAACACCAGTGTGAACAGCACCACAAAGACCTCTGTCACTGGTAACAGCAACCAAGAGCTTTTTGGGTTCGTCTTCAGGAGCTGCTACTTCAGCTTGTTCGTAGAAAATTTTAGTTCCCTCTCCAAGGGGTCGGCCCTGCTTTAGGTCTCTCTCAGCTCTGTTGTATTTAGCAGCTGACACCATCTTCATGGATTGTGTGATTTTCTGGATGTTCTTAACCGACTTCAAACGAATAGAAATGGCTTTTAAAGTTGCCATACCTCGCTGTTGTGTTTGTGGCTGCTGGACAGCCAGCATCAAAAGATTTGTTCCTTGTCGTAGCATGGTTGGTGATGGATCTGTCCCTGTAATATATAATAATTATTATTGTCAGTATTTTCTAAATAAATAAGAATAAGCAAATTTAAATGTAGGTATTAGTTCATTACAAAGTACAATAGAGATAGAGAAACCAATATAAATAATTTGTTAAAACTTATACATCCAATGCATTTCTAAAATAGATGCTAGTTGCATAAATTTATAATTTACTAAATATTTCTAATTTCTTTTTAAATAGGTAGTTGTTAAAAAAAAATGTTATTTAATTCAAAATTTCAATTTTTTCAAGTTCAAGGTAAGTTTGATTCTATTTGCAATTTTAACCTTTTAATAGAAGTAAATTTATCGCAAAACTAGAATATTTTCAACCCCAAACAGAATAAAAATCAATACAAAATTAAAAATTAATGTCAAAAAAAAATGTTAATTTTGTAATTTAAAGGTAATGACAACGACAGTTACAACCAGTTTGCACGACCTTACTAAAGGATTGGACTATGGTATCTGCACTGCAAGCACAGTGTTTTGCCTCTAAAAAACAAGACAAGTCGACAAAGTGGTCACAGAGAACGGAACATGAAAAAAAGAAATTAGCAAAAAACGGCGAACGAGAAGAACACTAGAAGCAGAAACGGCAAAGTTATGGTTCCATTTATGTAATCATCAAATCAAGTCGTCCGCGGGAGTGGGCTGAAACAGTTTTACACTCGTGGCCGGTGAAACAAAAATCCATACCTACTAAGCTCCTTAAAAAAAGAGAAATAATCTCAGAAAAATAGGTAGCACTCACCACTGCCTCAAGGAAACACACACGGGGGCTCGAAACTGAGGAGTCGGAGAAAATTTATCGTGGGTCGCCCGGATGACGAACGAGGCAGAAGGCTAAAAAGTGCGGACGACGAAGACGACCAATGTCGGACCGGTCGATAATGCAGAAGAAATCGAACGCCTGATGACATTATCGGCGGGGGGAGGAAACAGAGGGCGCGCCACCAAATTTGCACGACACTTTTTGTTTTGCGCGCGCACTCCGAGTGGTATATTGTTATATTTACGCTCTCGCGCTGTATAATATATGGCGATGGCTACCGGTTAAAATCGCAATCGCTCGTTTGAATTTTCGCACAGAAGAATGTGACTGTGCCACCGCTTTGTTGAGGTGCTTCTGAACTGCGTGCCAAGAGGTGCAAGTTTTTTCGTTTTTCTAGATCTTTGCATTAGAAACAAACTGCCAAAATGCCGTGCGAAATGATAACTCTGCAACTGGGCCAATGTGGTAACCAGAGTGAGTCTGCAATAGTAATGTATGTTTACCTTTGATTGTTTTTATTGTCATAATCCTATTTGCAGTTGGATTTGAGTTCTGGAAGAAATTATGCGCAGAGCATGGAATCAGTCCTGAAGGAATCTTGGAAGACTACGCCACCGAAGGGACTGACAGGAAAGATGTATTTTTCTATCAATCTGATGATGAACATTATATTCCCAGAGCTGTGCTCTTGGACTTGGAACCTAGAGTTATTCATACAATAATGAACTCTCCATATTCTAAGGTATTAATTTGGTTTTATAGTTATTCAAATGTTGGAAAATGTCAATGCATAATTGTTATTTATTACTTTACAGTTGTATAATCCTGAAAATATTTATTTGTCTAAACATGGAGGAGGTGCTGGTAATAACTGGGCATCTGGCTACCATCAAGGAGAAAAACTGCAGGAAGAAATCTTTGATATACTCGACAGAGAAGCAGATGGAAGTGATAGTTTAGAGGTATAACTGAAAAAATAAAATCTATTTAGTACATTCATGAAATTGACATTCCTATATTATTTATTTAAAGGGTTTTGTTTTGTGCCATTCTATTGCTGGAGGTACTGGATCGGGTATGGGATCTTTTATGTTAGAATCTTTAGCAGATAGGTTTCCTAAGAAGTTAATTGAAACATACAGTGTATTTCCAAATCAAGATGAAATAAGGTCTATTTACTTTATAAATTTTTATAATCATCTTAAATAAATTGGATATTAAAAAAAATATTTTACTTTTCAGTGATGTAGTTGTTCAACCTTATAATTCATTGTTAACTCTCAAAAGATTGACACAATGTGCAGACTGTGTTGTAGTTCTTGATAATACTGCCTTGAACAGAATAGCTTCTGATCGTTTACACATTCAAAATCCTAGTTTTACACAAATCAATAAATTAGTCTCAACAATTATGTCTGTCAGTACAACTACTCTTAGGTAAAAAATATTACACATCTATTAAAGTTGTAAAATAAAATTGATTTTAATTTAACATATTGCATACTCTTGCAGATATCCATCATACATGAACAATGATCTAGTTGGATTAATTGCTCCATTAATTCCAACACCAAGATTACACTTTCTTATGACAGGTTACACACCTCTAACCACAGACCAAGAGGTATCAATATATTTTTTGCTGTAAATAATATTCTTTTATTTAATTATTAAATTAATACAATTGATATGCTTTTCTCTTTATGAATAGGGTGCTTCTGTACGTAAAACGTCTGTATTGGATGTTATGCGTCGCTTATTGCAGCCAAAAAATATGATGGTGTCTACAGCTTTAGATAGAAATGCAGCCCATTGTTACATCTCTATTTTAAATATAATTCAAGTAAGTTCAAAATGTATTTTATTAATCAAAACAGTTTTTTAACTGATTTATTCATTGAGTAGGGTGAAGTAGATCCAACACAAGTTCATAAGTCCCTTCAAAGAATAAGAGAAAGAAAACTGGCTCAATTTATTCCCTGGGGACCTGCCAGTATTCAAGTCGCTTTATCGCGAAAATCTCCTTACATTCAAAGTACTCATAGAGTTTCAGGTCTTATGTTAGCCAATCATACAAATATCTCTTCAGTAAGTAAACTAAACCGTTCTAAGAACTTCAATTTCTCTTTTTGTAAAAAAACTAATTTTTAAAAAATTCATCTAGCTATTTGATCGAGCTTTACAACAATACGATAAACTTCGGAAAAGGGAAGCTTTTTTGGAACAATTCAGGAAAGAAAAAATGTTTGAAGACAATCTTGACGAGCTGGACAACTCGCGCGAAGTTGTAGATTATTTAGTGAAAGAATACCAGGCAGCAACAAGGTCAGATTATTTAACGTGGAGTCCAACTAAAGCAGACTGAAATTTTTACCAAGAATTAACGCTTTATCAAGCAATAATTTACTGTAGATCTTAATAATTCTGTTCTTCTCAATTTCGTCCATGACTTCTAATTTTGTTAAGGATTAACAAAAATTAATCAGTTAAAAATTTTTGTATAAAAGTTAAATTTATTACAAATAACAAATTAAGTTACATTTTTTTATATTCTGTAGATAATTTAATTTCCTAATTTTGTTTTTTTAAATAAAAGCATATCATCTTGTGTTTAAATTAAATTAAACAAATATTAAATATTGTCAACCGTCAATAAGCCTTGCAAATTCTGGTGGTAATGTGGCTACTGTTATAAATCCAGTATGACCTGGAGTTGATGATGGATGTGATACTGTTGTTAATTTGACTGGATCTTTAAATTTTTTCCCACTTTGTTCTTCAGTCTGCAATAATTAATTAAATAAATGCATTAGCAAATTCATTTCAACTTCTATCTGATATAATTAAGTAAACAATAAATAAACCTTATTTATCAGACTTGTTAAATCTAATATAGCTAAATTTTTTTGTTGAACTGTTAATTCTCTCTGTAAACATTCATATGTCTCTATTGCTATAAATCCTGCAGATGACAATTTTGCACATGTCCTTTGAACTTGTTCAATGCAAGGTGAAAAAGAACATAATTTACCACCTAGAAATGTTAATTCTTCTTTGTTAAAAATTTTTTAATTCAAAGAATAAATTAAAATCCATACCTTTCTTTTTTAAAGATTTAACAGCAAAGTCTATTGTAAGCCATGGATGTGGCAAGTCTAAAAATACTGCATCAGCTTTATGACTCAATTCTTCTCCAAATCCTTCTGTACAAACGTCTCTGTGTGTAACAGTAACAAATTCATCAATACCATGACATTCAAATTCTTTTTGAGCTAATGATACACGATGCTCATGAAAATCAAATGTATATAAGTGACCAGTTGGTCGTACAGCTCTTATTAGAGAGTGTGACAGAGACCCACTACCAGTTCCTGTTATAAAATTAAACATTAGAACTCTTTTAAGTGTAAAATTATGTAATTGTATATTGAAAATAAAAACCTGTTTCGATAACTACACTTCCAGGAACTAAATCTAAAAGGTGTACTATTAAACTTATGTCAGGTGCATAAATAATTTGAGTTCTGTGGGGTAGTGTTAAAGTCCACAACTCTGGAGTTGGTTGTAAAACATAAGCCCAACCTTTTGAAAGATCAACCTTTGATCCGTATTTTGTCCCAACAAGATTTACAACTTTTAAAGCACCATAAGTAGTTTGAAAAACATTGTCCACAAGTTCACCTTTTTTGTTTTTAATTTTTTCTTTCACTTCTATTTGGTGCATATTATTAGGATTGATGTACAAAATAACAACATCTCCTTTTTCTATAGATTCTTTATTATTTTTAAAACTCATATTTACAATTACGTTTCTTCGTTATTGACAGAAAAATAAAGTTTACAAACATAAGTTATTGAGTGAAAATTCGAAGATAAATGCCAATTCCCGACATCTCGCTGCACGTGGATATGAACAATGTTGCCAATCAATTTTAAAGTAAAAATATAATCTTAATTCAGAAACCTTAAATAAAATTAAATGCTACATTTTAAATTAACATTTTTGTAATTAAAATTTTTCTCTATTATAATAACAATTTTATTTGTGACAAAATATGTTATAAAAAACACTAAAATTATTTAAATGGCAACACTGTAGAAAATAGTACGCGCCTTTCTTTTGCGTCTGCGCAACAATCGACCTAATCGACATATGTGATAAATCGAAATCGAGAATTACTGTATTGTTAGGCCGACAGACACTTGGCAGAGGGGCGGAATTCATCTCACGTCAGTTTCGATCCAAGCAACAATAAATTATTAGTTTTCTGTCAAACCTTGAATAAATTCCCTTTGTCATAATGGTAAGTACAAAAATTAATACGGTTTTTTATAATCTTGCATTTAATACTGTAATTAAATATTTAAAACATAATTTATAAGTTTTAATATCTTTCAAAATACGTAATTGATATCTATTCTAGATCTTCATCCTTCAATTTCTTGAATAGATATAGAAAATGTACAGTGAATTTGTTATCTATTTTTATTATCACATACTGTAATTTTTGTATCCTGTTTAGATTCGCTTCATCCTCATTCAAAATAGAGCAGGGAAGACAAGATTAGCCAAATGGTACATGAATTTTGATGATGATGAAAAACAGAAGTTGATTGAAGAAGTGCATGCAGTAGTAACAGTCAGAGATGCTAAGCATACAAACTTTGTCGAGGTTAGCAATCATTTTTATACATTTGGTCAAAATTTCTAAGAGTATTTACAATTATTAATGAATTTTATTTTTCAGTTTCGAAATTTCAAAATTGTGTATAGGCGATATGCTGGTCTTTACTTTTGTATATGTGTGGATGTAAATGACAATAATTTATGTTATTTAGAAGGAATACACAACTTTGTTGAAGTGTTGAACGAATACTTCCACAATGTTTGTGAATTAGATTTAGTTTTTAACTTTTATAAGGTAATGATTAATTCATAATTAAAAAAGTCAGTTATTTTATAGAATACTAATTTTAGAATAATATTTTAGGTGTACACAGTTGTAGATGAAATGTTTCTGGCAGGAGAGATTAGAGAAACCAGTCAGACCAAAGTACTGAAACAGTTATTAATGCTGAACTCCTTAGAGTAGGTAATATTTGGATAATGTTGAAATTATTGTTCTTGAGATAAGATTATTCTGACTCATTCCATGGATCTGTCAAAGCGATGCAAAAGTATTTATTTATATGAAACCAAAAGGAAATAAATCATGTTACAGTTTTGCGGTACATTCTGTATCAGAGTGATATTGGAAGATATATGTGTATATCGTTTTTTCTTTGTTTAATAAACATCAAGATTTTTGATTAGATATTTAATTATTTATTTTTATCACTATTTTGTAGTTATAACATTTTATTGATTTACAATGGGTTCAATATATTTTATACCACGTCTTCTGCCGTTAAAGTAGATGAGAGACTTTATCGACGTGTGAAATTCTGATTAAAGTTACTAGATGTAGACACTCGGAATTATTTTCACGACAATTTGAGATTCATGAATTCCCAATTTCTAAACTTTTATTACTCAAATAATTCTTAAAAAAAAGTTAATTAATAGTACTTTTCGTTTAACTTTGATTTATAAAAGCTTGTTATATTAAATAGTCGAAAGAAAAATATTGCTTTTATTTTGTTCATTTACATATTGAAAACCCTTTTTTTTTAATCTTCCAATTAAAAATTGCTAATAATATTTTTACTTTATTCCACTCTACTGTAAAGTTTTAATTCTTAATCACGTTTATCGCAAAAAAGTTTGATGAAAAAACTGCCGAGCGTAAATATCTGAACAATCCAGCAGTTATTATCAATCATACGATTTGCAGTCGACAAAAATAATCAGTTGAGAAAAAAACTGCAATATATCGCCTCTCGAAAAAAGCTTGAACGATCCTGAAATCTTTCCGCAACTATCAATTAGCCAAGCTAATCGGAGCAGTGCCGAGAGGGGCTCCGAAAAAATCGGGCGATTAATTTTAGCCGATTTTTGCGCTCCACGCCGCTCTGCACAGTCAATAAACAAGACATTCAACATTAATCTGGTAAAAATCTGGAGAGGAGCTCGGGTGCCGATAATCGGCTCGTTTAAGAATGAGTGTAGCCTCTGAATAACTGTTGCCCGGGGTTATCGAGCGCGCGCCTCGCCTCGGGGTTATCGCTCAGCGCGGGACTTGTGTAGTGGCGGCGAACCCTACAGCCCGATATCGCGCGTCGCTTCGCCTCGATGCGCCTCTCTTGCGTTATAGTTTCGTCGGGCTCTAATGTGTATTGAATTTTTTCGATCAGCCAGCTCGTATTTACGGTCTGCCTCTCTTGTTGTTGTTATTGGTACGATTCAGTGTGCTTGTCGGTGTGCCGTTGATCTGCCGTTGGAGAAAGACTTTTGAAAAGTCGCAATTTTCAACGGCCCACATTTTTCATACTGATTAGAAAATAATTAAGTTTTAATTAAATTATTTATTTGAGATTATACAGTCATTTTACAATTTATCAAGAAAATTTTAAGTGAGCATTTTGCACTAGTGATAAAGATAAAACCATAAAATAAAATAAGATATCGTTAATGAATACACAATTTCATTAGTATATTGCAAAGTATAAAATATCTTTCTCAAATTTACTAATTCTTGTAATGTGCTGAATTTCGTTAGGTGATTCTACAATCTGTGAAATTTGGGAATAATTATAATTTTAGAACTTTCTTTTATGATTTTCTTTACATCGCTCATCTTAGGACAGTTCATGAGTATTTTTTAGAACTTTCACAAGAAAATTAAAAAAAAATAAAAGATATCCCAGTTTTCATTTGGTGTAATAATGTTATTAAACGATGCTGTTATTCTTCAATCTTTTCAAGTCAAGGTATACATGGAAATAAATATATAACACAAATTTATTTCAAATACATCCGATTTCTAAAGACACTAATCTTTGCAGACAAAAAGTTAATATACTTATTATTGAGATCTGCGTTTCTACTTTCTTTTTCCTAATATATTAATGAAGTATTACTTTAATTTCTTAAAAAGCTTAAAAATGTATAACGGTTAAAAAACTTAAAAACTTTTGCTGTATTCTTCATTAGTTACTGCATACCTTTTTTTTGAAACTCAGACGTGATTTAACGAAACCCCATTACGTGGAAGCCAAGTGCATTAAGACCTCATTAAAATTAATATGCACCCATCAGCGTGCAAGTCGAAAAGCTCGAAAGTTCAATAGGACCATTGACGCTGCACGACGGGAAAAAAAGGGAGCGCGGAGAAAGGAGCCCCGCCGCAGAAGGGCGGCACAAAGCAGGCGAGTTTCGCGAAGAAGCCTCTTGAGATCTCAATCCTTAAAAGACGACAAATGGAGGATGACTCCTCTCTCGGAAGATGAATTTCGCGGTAAGAAGCCGCGCGCGCGCGCGAGAGCGGCAATTAACAAAGTTCTGCCTCGAGATAATGGGGGAGGAAAAAATATGCCCGAAGACGGGGCTCCGTACAAATAGCTGTCGGCTTTCCTTCCCTTTTTTTTTTCCTCTCCTCGGCGTCGCGGCTTTTACGAGCGTTCGGCGCGTCTTTAATAATCTAATTCTCCCGCGCACACATGCGGAGCTTTTAATCTATTTCCTCGGCGTCGGCGCCGCCGCCGGAACGGCAGATCGAATAAGAGAAGTTAAATGGTTATTTAAACGAAAGACTGACGGGCGAGTGGGCTCGTGTCAAGTTGTTATAGCGACTCTTCACTCTTTTTTTTTTTCTATAGCTCGACGTCGGGAGTTGTTATGTTCTTTAAATTAAAACTTTGCCTTTGGAGATGCGATTCTTTTTCTTTATGAGGCTGAGCAAAGAAGAAATGTAGGAACTATTAAAGTCAAATTAAATCTTGCGGTTATGTAAAGTTAATTGTGATTGAACTCAAAAGTATTTTTATCCATAATCAGTGAAATATGTTTATTAATAAATCGTCTAATCGTACGAACGTTTTTATTAATATATGTAGAGAATATATCTTTTGTTTTGATTGAAAGCTAAACCAATCGTTAAATTAGATAAGAGCGTTGCGTGAATTAGAGAGAAAGAGTATCTTAAAAATGTACTCTCAACCATTTTTCACTCTTCGCAAATAACCAAAAGACACAGAGCAAAAAAAAAAAAAAACTGTCCCCAAGCCAAGAAAATCTACCTTCGCCTCCAACCCCCAGAAGCGATCCCCGCCGGGCACAAAATCCCAGACCCGCCTTAACAACAGCGGAAGGAATCAGGCGTTGCTTGAGCAACGCAACGGCGTGCCTGGCCGGGCGCATATACGCGTATTGCCCGCGAGCTCGCCAAAAGCTGCCGCGTGTCAGTGGCTTCGAAGCACGCGCCGGCCGTGCGTAACGCGAGACGAGCAATTTTTTTCCTCGCCACGCTCTGCACCGCTCCGGGATTCGAAATACAATGGGGTAAAATTAGGCCCGAGCCGGGAGAACGGCCGATGCCTTCTTCTTCTTCTTTTTTTCGGAGCTGAGGCTTAGGGCCGATGTAATTTGGGAGGAGAGATATGACTGTTGCGGGAGCTTTTTTATTCGTTTGATCGCATGACGCAGTTTATTTACGACGCCTGTCTGACAATCGGGATTTCCAAAATTGCGATAATTCGTAGCTCGTATGCATTCATCGAGGAGTTGTTTCCTTGCCTAAATCAAAGGGGAAAAATCAGGAAAAAGAAACGCAATCAAAGCCGAAGAACGTCAAGTTCGTCTTATTTACGAGCCCTTGATCTCGGGTGAAAAAGGCGGCACCCTCTAAAAAAGCAATCTCCCGAAGCGGCGCATCGAGAAGAAAAAAAAGGAAGCTCCTCCGCGTATTACAACAAGCTGCTGCACTCTCGCCTCGCTTATATATATACACTCGCGAGAGAGACTCCTCCCGATGCGTACGGACAGGGGCGTTCCGCCATGCAAACCTGGAATATAAGCTAATGTGCGCGTCTGTCCTTTTCTTCCCTTCCCTTTTCGTCATCCGCGCCCCCGGCTTTCTTCTCGTCGTCTTCGTCGTCGTCGTCGTCGTCGTCGTCGTCGTCTTTGGCTTTTCTTTTGCGAAGGCTACTCGCGCATCGGGCCTCTCGCTCTCTCTCTCTCTCGGCCGCTTTCGCCTGCATATCCGGCAGCTCCTTCCTCTCTTTCTGTCTGCTGCGCCCAGCGTCTATCTCCTTCGCTCTTTAATTCTCGCGTCTTTGCGAACTGCGGCTCTTTTAATTTTCGCTTTTTATCGGCCTCATCCTTTGCGCGGGAGTTATTTTAGAAAGTGCTCTTTTGCTCCTTTTGCAGCTCTATTGGATTTCGTCATTTTTGACGATTCAGAAGTAGCTATTTTATGTTGTCGTAAAATGTTGCGAGTATTCGGTATCTGCATGCATCTTTCTTCAATTGCGGTAAAGGAATGCTTTCAGTTAGTTAAAACATTTTTAATAGAAAATGAGAAAATGCGCAGGCTTCTTTTTTTTTGTAATTTAAAACTCTACTAGGAGAAAAAAATTTTAGGAAAAATTACTGATATTATCCAGTAAAGCAATCACAGACTATCAAATTAAAAAATGAGATAAAAAGATATATTAAGTGTTATTTTATTATGGGATAATATGTATAGTCTTTGAGTGGAGTGACGAAAAAAATTATCTAGAGTAAGTTTTAATAACACCTTAATATATAAGAAAAACCAATTATTGACTTAATTAAAGTTTATAAAAATAAAGTAAAGTAACGCTTAATTAGATTATTTTTACGAGTAAAAACAAAGCAAACCCAGCGCGATCGCCGTCGACAAAAAAAAAAGATCGTCTCGCCTAATCCAAATCAACAAGTAGCGATTCCGCGAAAAAGGGCGAGAGTGCCCTGAAAGTGCACCGACGCCCTCCTGATTAATGGGTTCATTTGCCCGTGAAGAGGGTCTTCCGGCCCTCCCCCCTCCCCCCCTCCGCCCCGCGAAAAAAAACTCGGCATTAACACCTACGGCAAAAACCGAGCCGCAACCCTTTAGTCTTCCGCGCCGTCGCAGATTGATAGCCCCGCGGCAATAAAAAGCATCCCCCGACCCACGGCGACCGCCCCGTCGCTTTTGTCTCGTCGCGGCTGTTTAAAATAGCGCGCTGCCGCGTCTGGCGGCGAATTAGCGAGTGCAGCGCGCGAGTCGCCTTTCACCTTTTCCTCCGACGATAAAAAGCTTGCGCAACTTTTTCCATCGGAGTGCAGTCGGACCCGCTGCAGCGGGGAACGGAAGGGGCGTAAGATCAGAACGATATTTCAGATTATATTTATGCGCTTTTTTTCGGGGTGGAAGGGGTTGAGTGAATTTGAATTACGCCGAGTTGCTTGAGTTATGAGGGCGGGTGTAAATAATTTGAATAACGTTTTAGTAAAGCAAATAGAAATGAAGTTTTTAAACTCGGAGTAATACGAAGCTGCGCGGTTGCCTATACGAATTCGTTTATTCATAATATAGTTGGAACAAAAGCTTTTGGGCCGGTTTAATTTTTGCCAAGTGAACAAATAATTTTTATATTGATATTGATCAAGTTGAATAAGCAAAAACTAAATTTCGCTAAATATGCGTGTTTAAAAATATCTCTGAAATATATTTTATATAAATTATGTGACGTACACTTGCATTCCACAGGAGGAACTCCGGTGGTGTAGAAAAAATAGCCTTTTAGTATACCTTGCCGAAATTCCATGTCCGTAATTTCGAGTGAATTTATGTAGCTCGTTTGAATACCTCCGGCTTTGAAGTTGAAATTTTTCTAAAATTTATTTCCGAAAATAATCCTCGCTAATAATAATGTTCGAAAAAAAAATCCTCTCTAAAAACTGTACAAATAAATTCTTTTCCCAAAAGCAACGTGCAGCCGCAGACTCGAAAATCGATAAACCCGAATAAAAAGCGATCGTCAAAACTGTATCGTCGATTCCCGCGTCGCTCGAAAATCCCACACCCCCGACGAATGATTTACTCGCCGACTCTCCGTCAGCGCCCGCGCGCAGCAGCGCCGAAAAAGCTGGCTCTTCCGAGCATCGGCGCTTGAGAAAAAGTGGGTGTATCCGCGCCGGGCAGGGCTCTCCGGTAGCAGCACCACGCGCACCGCTCCGCCGTTCGAATTTCAAAAGGGCCGCGGCCGCAGCTCATTATGCTGCCCGACGTCGCACGTGCAGATTCGGGAGAGAGAGGGAGAGAGAGAGAGAAGGCTGCGCGCGCTGCTCGACCTTTTATTTTCACGTCGGGAGACGAGTTTCCGAGCTTTTTTAATTGGCTGAACGCTCGCTTCAATTAGTCCGCGGTGACAATCCGCTTTGTCGCGCGCTTTTTTTCCCCGAGACCAAGCCGAGCCGAAGCGGCGAGGGGGACTCGGGTGATTTATCGGGCCGCGGGAAGTGCCGGAGTCGTAAACGTTCGTCGAAACGTCGCTCGCGGACGGCCATTTGAAACTTGATGGCTCGAGCGGGAGAATTAATCGTTGTGTCACTGTTTTTCGGCGTTTAATGAAAATATGGCTATTTCGATCGGATTATTTTTGAGGGGCTGTAAAAGTGTTTGCTGCCCGCAGGAAATTGGATCGTTGCCGCGAGAGCTGGAATTTATAAGATTGGTTATTGCGGCAAATCACTCGAGTTATTACGTAGCTTTTCATACGTTGTTTTTGTTCTTCGTGAAAATGCAAAGTATTTCATTATTTAATTGAAAGCATTAGTGCAATAATATGAGTCTATTTTAATAATATTATGAGTTATTTTCTTGATTGCAAAATCTTGATAACAAAATGTTATTTATGCATAATGCGTCCTTAATTGATCGCTTTACGGATTAATATCTTAAAATAAAAATATTCATAAACTATCAAACTGAACAAATTCGTGTATTATATATATATTTTTAGCTGGTTGTAACGCAAATGGAATTGGAGAAAGGAAATATTACATTGAACAAGAAAAGAAATTATTTTTGCTTCTATGAAAGCTCAATTATTTAGAGCATCATATTTATTTCTTTTCATTATAAACAATGGATGTATCTATTTTACATTTTAAATTACATTACGTACAGGTTTGGTAACAATTATACATAAATTCGCGATAACATTCGTAACAAGATACACCTAAATATGGTACAATCAAATTTGATTTAATAATATACGTTGCTTTTTAATCCACTTATGCACAATCGGATACCCTAATTTATTGTACTAAATCAGTGAAAATTTTCGTCACATATTAAGAAAATGTTCAAACAGGAAATGAAATTCCACTTACAAGTTTAAAGATTGTTATGTCTAAAGGCTGAGATAAGTAATAAATTTGTAGTAAACTTTGAGAAATTTTTACGTCGCAAAAGTAAACGTCTCGCTTATAAATATACAAAAAAAATAATGACTATCGTCGACTTTTATCAAAAGTTTACGCTTTGCCGTCAACTTTTTATTTTCTTGCTTCTTCTTGCGTACGCGCATGCATTGATTAATGCCGACTTGCTTATTATTAATCAATCGCGACCGAAAGGCATTATTTCAAATTAATCATGCGTCCGCGAATTTCTTCTGCAAAACTTATAGTGCAATAATTTCTTATTTTGCATTCAGCGTACAAATACTGCCTCTTCCCACATTGACACTTTAAAATGTAGCCCCGAAATTCCAATATACTCCTTCAAAAGCAGCTCGGGAATCTACATCGCAATATTTATGCCCGCACATCCCTGACATCAATGCCTGATCTTCGAAAAAAAAAAAAAAAAGATCGGCGCGAGTCAGTGAGCGACGATCTCTCGGTTCGCTCAATCATCGATCCCTCGTAGACTCGGTTCAGCCTCCAGGCAGTTATAACTCGGCTCCAGCCTCAGATCGAGGCGCACGTGCTCGCAGTTTGCCGGCGGCGGTCAAAGGCGGGAAACTAACTCCTTCCGAGAAGCGGTCGGTCGGCTTCCGATTTTCGGACGTTAATTTTAACCTTCTGTATCGGGGGACGACGGCCAGGGGAGGAGGGGGAGAAAGATGCCCGAGCCAGGATTGCTTTCGTCACCTTGTTCCGCGCGACTCGGCTGGATTCGCATGGCGGAAAAGCGCGATTCGCAAGCTCGTGGGCGGCCTTTGTTGAGAGCATCGTTAGTGGCCGCTCCTCTTGGCTTCGATCGGCAGACGCTCGGGGGAGAAGTGCGTCAGATGGGCGAGGAGTCGCGGTTATTGCGCAAGGGGCTCTTGGCCGCTGACGGCGGGTGCTTGCGATTCTTATCGGAAGATTGATCGAACGAGTTTTCGTATGTAGGAAGAAGGATTTATTTATTTGAGATTTCGTTCCTCGTGGAGCTTTTGATTGATCTGTTGTTTAAAGTGGCTTAACGACGCGTACACCGATTGTGCAATGTTGTGCAGCTTGTGAATTATTATTTAAGCATTGACTGCTAATCGCTGCTTTTAGTCTACGGCTAATGAAAAGATCGGATAAAAATACTGCGAAATTTTACGTTACTGATGTATATAATAATTTAATCTTAAATATGATACGCGCTATCGATCAAAAATACAGCGGGAGACTTTTACGAAATCAAAACATGTTGACGATAAGATTATTAAGCTATACTGTCAGTAACAAATTACGTGGCTTACAATGTATATCGAACGAAGCAGTTTGCTTCATGAACGATCGTATAAAATTCGTAATTGCATATTATCAGATGTCATTTTAATTAGCTATATCGAATATCCTCTGTCCCACTTTATGACAGTCTTTTTTTTTCAATTATTGCTATTTCAGTTTTTAGTCCATCACTGTTCACTGAATTAATCTGAAATCCACCGTTGAATAAATTAAAATGTTACTTTACTCATTTGTAGCGTAGCACTACCACTGCTGCTCTTAATCCGTAAGCTTAAAGTTACTTCCAACCAAAGCACTCGCTTTACTTTCAATCAACCGTCGATCGAAAGCCTTACCTCTGAAAAAGCTCGAAATAAATTAAAGCACAAAATAGTCCTCAACACAGGCGGCACAATCGCGCAAACCACCAGCGCGTATAAAAGTCTCGAGTCATTCCGAAATGAGGACGTATCGAAACGACAGCACTAGTCACATGCCGCGTGAAAACTCTCGCCGTGGCCGGCAGCGACGGCCGGCGGGGCGGACGTCTGGTGTCCCAAGTGGTGATGATGGTAGAGCGTCGAGGCGTAATACTGCTGGTGATGATGCCTGTGGTGGTGGTGCTCGTTGTGATTCGGCCCCTCGTGGTTCGCGTGGTTGTCGGGGTGGTGGTGGTGATGGTGGCGGGCGAGATTGTCCGCGACCAGGCCGGGTATCGCCCCCGACAGGATGTCGTGCACCGTGTGGGAGCTCGGCCAGTGCAGACTGGTGGTCGAGGGGGAGGTGGTGGTCGGGCTGTTGGCCCCGTTGTTGGTGAGCGCCGCGGGAGCTGCGGCTGGAGGTGAGGGCGACGCTTGCTTGCAGGACGAGGCCGGCGAAGTCGGCAAAGCTGCTGGAATAACAAGGGGGTTTTTTCGTTTTAGGGATTGTTAAAATTTTAAAATTTAAACACCTTTCCAAGATAAATATAATCGAAGGCTTACCTTGATGGTGATGATGATGATGATTAACCGGCGGGTGATAAGCCGGTGTGTAGGGCATCGGCGCGCACAGAGCCGCCGCCCCGGCAGCCGCGGCCGCCGCGTAAAGATGATGGTGATGGTGGTGGTGATGATGATGCGCCGGGTGATGCGGATGGTGATGAATCGCCGCGGCGGCGGCGGCAGCGGCGGCAGCCGCAGCAGCCGCCGCTGCAGCTCCCACCTTGTTCCTGAGTATCCTGGAGATGCTGGAGACGGAGGGCACGTTGTACTTGTCGCAGACGCCGTCGGAGAGGAGCCTGTCGCGTATCTCCCAGGCGAATATGCCCGGGTCCTTGAGCTTGAGCTGCTTTATGTACTGGACGACCTTGGGGGTGGTGACGCGCGGCTTGCTGCCGCCGATCGCCCCGGGGAGGATGCTGCCCGTCTCGTGGTAGCGCGCGAGGATCTTGCTCACGCAGCCGTGGCTCACGCGGAGCTGCCGGGATATGTCGCAGGGCCTGATGCCCAGCTGGGCCAGCTCGACTATGCGCATTCGCACCGCGTTGGGCAGAGGTCGCCCGTTCACGAATACCCCGCCTAGCTGATTCACCTCGCCGTACTGCTGCTGGTGTTGAGACTGCTGCTGCTGTTGCTGCTGATGCTGCTGCTGCTGTTGTTGTTGTTGGGCCGAATTTTGGTTCAGCTGACCGCCCACTTGGCTCTCTGAAACGAAATATTGAAATTCATTAGTTTAGAGCTGCTTTTAAGGCTAGCATAAAATTCGGTTAGAAATTTATATGTACGTAATTCATGATTGGTGTAACTTTAAAAGCTGAATGCAACTCGCACCCCCTAGAATTCTTGCTTTGACCAAATAATATTAAAGCATACGAATGTTTTGACACTTGATCGCAATACAGTACAGTACAGTTACAGTTTATCGTACAATTAAATTGCAAGTATATCATAAAAAAATAGATTAAATTTTATAAACTTTTATTAGAATACGCAAGTTTTGCAATGATTTTCGGATTTACATCATAAGCTGAACTTTCAATTTCAAGCGCAATCAAAGCCGCCGTCTAATAATAAGCCGAAAAATTGCAACAAAGTTACAATATCCCTCTTGCATAACCGAGCTCCACCCGCTCACAATTTACCGGCATATCAATCTCTATGAACTCTTATAAATAACCCACTCGCCTCTCGCCCAATGAAAGCCCGGACTTTTCCCCGCGTGCCAGTCAAACCTCAGCAAGCATCACAAAAGCTTTAGCAAGCCCCACAATAAAGCATCTCCTCAAAGCAGTGCGCGGTCGGATGGGGGGAAAAAAAAGCCAGCCTCCCCCGTCCGTTAAAGAGTTATTATCGCCGTCGACGTAAATCACGTCTCTTGGCTCGGGTCGCGCTTTGCGGCGAATTTCGGCGATGGTCCTCGTCCATTATTCCGCTACTCGCGCGTATCCTACCTCACCGGAATAACCCGCGCAGCGGCGCATACATGCGCGCGTGTCAATTAATTCGCGCGTCGAGCGGAGAGAGAGAGAGAGAGAGAGAGAGAGAGAGGGATATTGGTCGCCGGCCGAGCGTGAAATGGAATAACGCTGAAATAGAGCCCGCGAGCTGCACGAGGCTGTGCCGGCAGTGCTTCCTGAATTCCCGGCCGACGCGAGTCGCCGGCTCGAAAATAATCGCCGGTTAATGTTAGAAGGCTCTCAGGGGGTGCGAGACAGGTGGGACTGCAAGAGAGAGAGAGCTACGGTGAAGGAATTTCGAGGCTCGAATGGCTTGTTTTCATTCTCAGGAATTTCGGTTATCGCCGCGGTTAAGCCAGTGACTATTTGAGTAAGCGCTTACTTGTGCTTTCGTTTTGCGTCGGAATATATTGTAAGAGACTCGGGGTAATATATCAACGTTCTTTTACAATCTTCGCTTTCAGTCGATTAAGGACGGCTTTTGTTTAAAAGTGCGAGTCGTGCCAAAAGAGAATAAAAAGACGCTCAGAAAATCTGAAACAAACTGTAATATGTGTCAAATAAAATTAGGCCAAGGGTTATCTTTTTCATATGATAAAAACAGACACTGAATAATAAATGACATGATATCGTCGTCCCTTTTCTACTTTTTCTTTTCATTTTATCGCTTATCTCCATAGATTTGACTCGTAATAACTCGTAACCGACGTGGAAAAAGTATTCTGTTTATTGACTTCAATAAAATATATCAGTTTTTGACTTCGGAACCCATGAGAATGTGAGCTAATGTATATCTTATCAAATAATAATAAAAAGCTTTAAGAAGTAGATAATAAACTGAAAAAAGCCCTTGAAACTTGACTTCGTGTAGTCTAAAGTTAATTCTAAAAATCTCATTTAAACGTTAATAATTTTTAATTTCTTCTAATTTTTCAGCCAAAAAGTTCAAAAACTTTTCGTAAACAGCCAATTAATCGCTTCGAAAATCCAAAGGAAGTTTCGAAAATTCGCCTCGCGCAAAATGTACCTCCTCCCCAATAAATTAGCGCGCGACCCAAGCAAAGCAATGCAAATCCTAAGCGGCCCTTACTTACACTCAACTTGCCACCAACGACTCAATAACCTCAAGCAACTCGTATCCATTAATTCTCATTAAAGCGCAGCCGCTCCGAGCAGGGAAAAATCAAAGTATGCCCGCAAGCTTCCGCCCATTCGTCATTAAGCCTCTCTCTCTCCGCAAATAAAAAGCTCCGCGGGCACGCGGCAACTCGCCGCATCTCTAATAAAGCCAACAATAAAGAAGGGCCGCATTTGCTCGACGATAAATTTGGCCGTTTTCACGGATAGGCCAACAAGAGCAGTCGGAAAGGAGGAGTAGGTGAAGCAGCGCTCTCTCTCTCTCTCTCTCTCTCTCTCGCGGCTCCGCGCAAAGGATACGCGCGCGCGATTCTCGGAAGTCAACGGGGGCGAAGCGGAGACGCGTTTTTGCCGCCCGGCACATGCGATGCTGCTGCCAGCTATAAGCATCGGGCTTTTCTTCCTTTTTTGCCGTCCCCGAGCTCTCTCTCGGCTCCGAGCTGCTCTCGTTTCTGCAACCGCCGCAGCCGCCGCCGCCGCCGCCGACGCGGCCTCAATCGGACTTTACGGCCGAGCGGCAAATGGCCTGAGCGTAGGTGAACTCCTGCGAAGGGGCAGGGAGGAAAGGAGCGCCGATTCTTAATTTACCAATCGTGTAGCTTCTTTTGCGACCGCCGTCTCGACGAAATCGATTGCTTCCAAGGCTCGAGGTGTGTGTTTTTTTTTTAATCAAGGGACTTTTGTTACTTTGCATGGAACGTTTGGAAAATTTCTTGCTATTAATTTACTATTTACAATATTATATAAAAAATTTCCAAAGAATTCACGTTCATCAAGCTAAAAGTTCCAGGCCTTTAGCTTCAAAGCCCGTGCCCGAGAAAGCTACAAGTGAAAGCTGACGAAAAACGCGCGCTCGAATTCCTCGGCCATCAGTCTCGACAAATCGCGAGGGGCTCGGGGCAAATTAATCCCCGTCGCGGTTTTTCGCGATTCGGGCCACTTGGCTCGTCGGATGTATAATCCCCTTTCAGCGAACACTTATCTCCCCGGCACGCGACGTTCTTTATTTGGACGTCGCGCAGCTTTTTAGACGCGGCGGGCGAGTGTGTTTAGACATGAATCTGTCGGCCTTGTCCAAACGCAGCGGCTTTAACGTATGTAATTCGTTCACGCCCGCGGCTGTGTTATTTTAACGAGATTAATTGCGGGGACTGCCTCCGCGCAGCCCGCTTCCTTGCGAGGAGCTTGGGAGAGGGGGGCTCGAGCCGCGAGTGAATTATTTTTTAATTAAGAAAGTGGCGCTGCTTTTTCGCGGTTGTTTGTTTTATTCGAGAAATGACAGTCCCATTTTTTAGAGATGACATTGCGATAAATTGGCGGAGAGGAGGTTCGCAGAAATTTGGAAGGATTTCTTAATTTTAGTACTTTCGGTAACAATAAATAATCTTCTTCGCACCGCTTGCAGTTCAAAAGAAAGAAATACGCTCTATTAAGTTTCGAATGATAAAACATACGAAAATTGTTAATTAACATTTAATTGATTATAAATTTATTTTACCCTTCTTCGAAGCATAAAAAATTTTACGGCCATTCATTGTTTTCAATTCAATTTCAAGATCAAAATTGAAATATCTGCCTGGTGTCCGCTTTCAAAAAGGTTAAGACGTGGCCTTCAAGTTTCAAATTACCATAAAGCCTTTTTAGTTGCCTTGTACAAAGAAATATCAGCGCTCAAAACAACACTCCAATTTTTTCTCAATCCACGATCGACCAGTACTTCGAAGAGAAAAGCTGAGACCGTCACGAAACTTGAATAAATCGATTATCGAACGCTGAAGCTATTAAGTATGTCGATCGATCAAGTGAATCGTGCGCTTATAAACAAGCCCCTCCTCCCGGCTTGGAGCTTGAAAAAAAAAAAAAAAGAATCGCGGACGACATTATAGATGCACATGCGACTCGCGCGTGTTCCCCTGACTCCGTCTACCGCTGTCGCGTAAAAAAGAGCGCGCGGCGAAAGAGGGGCAGGAATATATATACTCGCGTATATTATTAGACTTTTTCTCGCGAGGGGTGATGAATGGCCGAGATCAAAGGCTCCCGGCGGCGGCCAGTCGGTTTACACGCTTGTAATACATGTGTTCGAGTCGACGAGCGTCGCGCGCAAAAGAAAGAGGCCGATTGTGTGCCCCGGGGAGCTTTTATGCGTTTTCTGCATTCTCCAAAGCTCGCGCCGGACTGGAGATTGCGTCGCGCTCCTCCTAGGCAGCTCCGTCTAAGCGCGGAAAATGCAGCTGGGCCAAGCGCGAGTGAGAGCGCCGAGAGCGGCGCGGACGATTGATGTCGGCGGGAGGCGGGACCGCTCGAATTATTCGGGTATAAGCGTCGGCTTTTTTCTCGGTTTATGTTTTCTGGATAAGCGCTTTTTTTCAGAAGCTTCAGTGGGGACTTTGACAAATTGAAATGTTTCGTCTTCTCTGTCGACTACTTTTTTTTTTCCGCGAACTGAACTTTTTCGATCCAAGTTTTAGAGACTTTTTGAAGGGTTCGACAAATTATTGAAATTTGAAATCCTTTCCCTCGGCTATTTCGCATCGGTCCGAAGCTCTCCTCCGGGGCGTCTCGGATAATTGGCCCGTTCTCGCTTCCGCTTCCTGCGAGACTCAGCGAAGGGCAGCGGTCCGTCCCGGGAAAGCGGGCCAAGGGGTTCGCTGGGCGCGAAAGTGGGCGTAACCCCATCGGGGTGCCCGCGGAGATGGATGCGTCGAAGGCAGCAGCAGCAGCAGCAGCAGCACGTGTTCCGCTTACTTAAGTTCTAGCGCTCTTGCATATAATGCGCTGGAGATGCCTAATTGCCCGGTGCGCTCGGCGTGCCGTAATCGAGAGAGTTTTCCGGGCCGCGAAGCGTAAGCGTGCGCAGCACGTGCTCTCGCACCAAGGGCCGGGAGATTGATGCCCCGGCCGCTTATGGTAACACGCCCGTGACGCGCGCAACTCCTTCTTTTGCCTGCCGATGGAGATGACGCTCGGCGGCGACTTCTTTCCGCGGGATTAACGAGGCATCGTTAGCGAGGCGACGCCGGCGGGACGATCATCGGGCCTGCTTATTGTGCCTTGTTAATTAGGTTTTGCTGGTGGAGATTTTTCCTCTCGGGAGGAGCGTCTTGCGGGGGCGGACGGTCTGATTTAGTTTGGGAAAATATTTTCTTTCTTCCGCAAGGCATATTCGGCACTTGGTCGAATGTTGTTGGAGTTGTAAAGCAATTTAGCTTTTTATCATCGTTTGTAAATTAATATGTATTTTTATGAGCAGAAATTTATGCAAATTGGAAAATATTCTCTGACAGTTCTGGAGTTGTCGAAAAATTTTACGTTTTTCACTCGTTTGCAATCGCATTAGAATGATATTGTAATCTTAATTTTGTTTTAATATTAGTATAAACTCTGTTTGTATTAGTGCACGGGAAGAATTTTCAAGTAAAAATTAATAGAATAATATTTGCTCTAATTTCGAATAAATTTTATCCTAAATATTATCCAGAAAATCGCATTACCCTGCATTAGCTTAATTTAGGAAATAATTTTTACTCGAAAATTCTCTCAGTGTCTATAATATAAAGCACAATAGCTTGTAATTGTTTCTGAATTTATTTTTGAGCAATAAAAACAAGGTAATTACTATTTACATCCTCGAAAAGCGGAGAAACCTATATTATTAGGCGCATCTTCGAAAAAGTCCCATAGCCCCCGCCGCAAAACCGGCTAGCCCAAACACAGCCACCGACGACAAATCTCGAAAGGAAACAAAAATCACTCCCTACGGCGCGGCGTTTTCCCTCGAAAAATCGGTAGCACTCGAATTAGCTACCATTTGTAGGATTAGCGGGACGACTTTGGGCCGGCGCTCCAGGTAAGCCGGAAAGTCGGCCCGGGCCTGTTTGAGCGGTCCTCTGTCAACTGGAGACCGGCGCCAGTGCGCGACCCCCCGACTCTATTTATTTGCGCCGCGCAAACAGCGGCTAATTGACGCTAATGAACGCGCATGGCTCGCGGTTACCTACGGAAAAGGCGTCTATACGTGCTTTTTCCCCGCGGCAGCTGCCGCTCTCTTGTGTGCACACGCGAGAGGATGGAGGTTTGGATTAGGAGCCGATCAGCTGCTGCTCGATATGTGCGGCGCTTTCGTTTGACGGTTAACTCTTTGTTTTTTTTATGTTTTCGCCAGAGTAAAAAAGTATCGTTTTTAATGCTTGTCGATTAATCATTTTGAACTACTTATGCAGAGTTTTTTAAAGATTGCAAGAAATAAAAACTGAAGTTTTAGAGGATTTTGATATTGGAATCCATTCTGTAATTATCAAAAAATCTATCCAATATTAAAAAGTTTATTTTTACAGCTATAAAGTATAGCTATTATTGTAAGACGTAAAGTTTTCTTTCAGTGAAAATACTTAAATGAACACGTAGCTTTCGCAATGTTTCACACAAAATAAATGGAGTATATATAACCGGCTATCAACGTAAAAAATTATCTTTCTTTCCGTATGAGTTAAAAAGCAAATCACTGCACGTAATACTTATAAAAACCAATCAACGTATTCAAGCTTCTTATTACCATTTTCATATTTTTCAAATTTTATTTTGAAATCATTGCAGCCACGAAATAGTTTTTCATTAAAATAGTTTATAAATGTATTTCTTTTAAAGCACCGCTTTTGACAACAATAAACTGTCAATTATCTCTAAAATTCTTGAAAACAATAAATACTTTATTATTAAAATGCATTTTTAATATACAATTTATACCGAGTTATCACTAAACGATAAAAACTTTTGCAAATCAGCAGTACACAATAATAACTTTGAAAAGAAAAAAAAAACTAGAGTCATAAAATGCGTTACTGACTTACCCAACAAAATAGAATCCATCGGAATGAACTGCCGACGGTCGGCGCTCGTTTGTGCAAATTCACTTATCCGCGACACTTGCCGCTTTGCTTGAAAACTAATTCGAGCGATTCGCGAACCAATTGCTCCTCTCTACATATAACCCGGGCTCTCATTCATAATCCGCGCAATAAACATTGTCAACAAGTTCACGACTCATCTCACGGGCACGAGTCAAAAGTTACAGCACTCCCCCGAAAAAAGAGCAAATCCCTCGGCTACGGAAAGCGATGATCGCCGTCGCGCTCTCCGGATGCCGATAAGGCATTATCTCTCCTCGGCGTGGCGGCAGTATCGGCCGTTTTTTCTCGGACTGCCGCAGCGTACAATAGCTTCCCTACATGCTCCACGAAACTCACCAGGCCGAGAGAAAGAGGAGAGAGAGAGAGAGAGAGAGGGAGGGAAGAGAGAGGCCGCGGACACGGCTCGGGCTGCTCTGCCTCACTGACTGGGACGACAGATTTACCCGAGCAGAAATAAGAAATCTCCGACTGCAGTCTTCCATCTCGTCGGTCGCCGCCGCCGCTCTCTCGCCGCTACCAATAGCCGCCTCTCTTTCTAGAGCACATGTGTGCGTAAGAGCCGCCGCCGCCGCGGCCGCCACCGCCGCAACAGCAGCAGCGGCAGCAGCCGCAGCAGCCGCCGTTTCAAGCTCTATGAATTTTCGAGTGCGCGAGACCGCGGGAAATTATCTCCCTGCCGCGGGAAGGGAGGATATTTCTTCCGGGGGGGGGGAAGGAGCCTTTCTTTCGTTGCCGGATCGATTGGCGAGGAGCGCGCGAGAGCTTTGTTTATTGCCGGGGGAGATTGTGCGCGAGCGGCTTTTTCAGAGCTTTATGTAACGCGCTTTGATAAAGATTTTATTGGATTTGCTTTTCCGAGGTTCAACGCCTTCTTTGGAATTGCCGTTTCTTCGGTTTTATCAATCTTAATTGTGGGCATTATCGTTCGATTTAACGAATCATTTCTAATTACCGAATAATTTTCAGTTGCACTATTGCTTTTATCAAGTAATTATTATTTGTTTCGAACGATCAAGTATTTACAACATTGTTATATGAATCCGTGGGAGAAAGGACTTTTTTTCAGAAAAGTTTTAATTTACAATCAACGTATATGCGTGTGTATTATAACGAAATCCCGACTTACAGCAATTAAATTGACACCCGAAAGTTGCCACATTGATGGGCATAACTCTAGAACTTTTAACTTTCAATATTAAAAACGAAATGATATGGCACATAACAACAATTCGATTTACTTGTCTCTTTAGACCGTAAAACGATAGAAATATCGAAAAACTATGGAAACTGATATTCAGCGCTCATTAAAATGGGAGAATGAGAATAAAATATTAAGGAAATAAGTTTCAATAAAACTAATAAATAAATAATTACAAAAAGAAACGGAGAGCTGTTCACATATTGTTGTTTACTCTACAAAATCGATTCAGCGACTGGTAAAGTGATATAAAAAGAAAGGTTGTTCACGATATACAAGTATAAAGAGTATTTTAGTTATTTATTATATTAGTCTATTTGTTTTGACCAAAATTTTGATATTTTTAATTGCGAATTATATATAATGACACTTCATTAATCTATACATTTTTAACATTTCAGTAGTATATTTGAAGGAGTACTATAACCGTTTTCCTGAAACGGTGATTTTTCCCCAGAACTTCGTCTTAGATTCTTTAAAATTTCATTTAAAAACGGCGCATTTGAATAATTTAATTTAACGTACATTTAAATTAAGTTTATTTATTATTTTAAATTTAAAGCCGCGAAATCTGTATATCAGCCTAATAAAATACCTTGTCTGTAAATTTGCAACAAGCCAATACAAAAACTGCCAAAGACGAAGTTAAGCAAGAAAAGCATTCCTGAGGACAAATGCCTTTCCACCTCCCCTCCCTTAGCCCGAGCCCAGAATCAGGATCAAAGTAAGAAGTCAGCGAGAGGGGGGGTATCTCGAGAGACAGCACGCAGAGGGAAAGTGCGGGCGCATCTCATTCGCTCGTGACGGCGTGGGGGAGAGGTTGGCTGGCGGCGAGTAGGTGTGGCCGAGCAGGAGCCGAGGCGGTTCTACGTCGGTACGGACCATTGGAGACGTTCATTCGGCGTGCCGGCATCCCCCGAAAGCATCCACGCCCCCCGCCGAGCAACAGGTGCATCATCTGCCCCCATTGGCGCGCAAAGCAGATAGAGACGCTCCATTGGCGATCCGCTCGGATGCCGATGCTCTCTGGAGCCTCCGGCGATTTGCGATGTCGGCTTTTCCTGCGTAACTGCGAGTGCTTTCAAGATGGTAGAACCGAGCTGGGCTCGCTCGCTCGTTTTATTGCTTCGTGGCTTTTGCGGGAATTGGGCGGTCAGTCGAGACAAGGATTTGTCGTTTTTCTTTAATTTTTATTAGAATCAGTTCAATGATAATTTCGACAATAAATAGGATGATTTGTGCAGTTTGCTTTGGAAAAAGATGTATTTCTTTAAGTTCTTTATTTCATTATACGTATATGCAGCAAACTGACCCTTTTTGGAAATTTCACGAGTTTTTTTAGCCATTTCGCTAATAGTTGACCAAATTTGACCGATCTGCAAACAATTCGTCACAAAATTGTCCAAATGGAAAAAATGATTGTAGAGTAAGGTAGCCGATTACCGTCGGCTTTTTTATACCAAATTTTATTGTTTTATTAATTTTTGACAAAGGCACAGTAATTGTATCGTTTAGGTATTTTTATTAAATTTAGATTGAATTTCTTTAGAAAATATTGATTATTGATTTTATCTTGAAGTAAGTTTTACATCAAAGAGCAGAGGAATGTTCACTTCGCTCATGCTCTAATTGAAAACTATTAATAAATTGAGCGTGCAATATTTTACACGTCCACCCAAGCATCATCCATCTTACAATGATAAATTGAACAACAGCTGCTTTGTCCATATATCAATCTTGATTTTACAAGCGAAAGCATAAAAATCCGTATAAAAAGTCGATTGTAAAATTCACGCTTATATATATATATATTATTATTTCGAGCGTCTGTAAATATTTTGCTAGCCGAATAATAATAGTAATGAAACGCAACGGGAGTAATGCCGAAGAGATTTGCCCCCTGCCAGCGTGTATCATTTTCAAATGTTCTTTTTCATTAACGCTGTTACGGAAGAGAATATTTTGAACGGTTTCTGGCACGGCCGGCTGCTTTCCTTCTGCTTTGCTTCACGCGGCCGCGCCTGATCGCCAAATTGCAAATTCTTCCGTGCTAATATCAATTGCCATATAATAACTCTGCTGATCTTTCTGAATGTAATTTACGCTAAATTTTATACTCTTGGCCGAAAAAACTATTTTTATTATTTTCACCTGTTTAGCAGGGTTTGTGTTAAGAATTATTGAGATTAGGAATTTTCGTAAATGGTCCAAGGTCTTTTGGAAGGCTTAAACATATAATACCATATTTTAATAATTTATTCAAATTTGTTTTTCGCGAAGTTTTCTTATTCGCTCTGGAATCATAGAATTTTCGACGAGTTCTGCAATTCTAACTTTGGCTTTTACTCCGCCATAAATAAGCTAGAGATCTTGGAATCTCCATCCTCGCCGGATAATTGACATCCCATCAATGTCTGCTTTCAAGTCTTCCCTATCCTTTATTTTATTTTTTTTTTTTAATATTCGCCACTGCATTAAATTTGTGTATTATATATGATGTCCGTAGAGCCTACACCGGTTTTAATTACCGGAGTTAATTATTGATTACCTCAGAACAAAAGATATGTCAAGGTACTGCATATAGTGTTGAATATTTTTAATAATTTCGCACTACATTATAAAATAATGATGATTTATTATTTTTTAATTACATTGACAAAAGGAAGGAAAGCATTAACATTTCAGTGAAAAACATTTGGAAAGACGCACTCTCTGAATAAATAACGCCGCTAAATCGAGCTTGACATTAAATACGCAGCGGCGGCGGAGGCAGCCACAAAATCCTCGAGAAGTCAGCTCAATAAAATCTGCAGCTCGTTTCCCGAAATCTCGAGCCTCCCCCTGGCGCAGCCCGCGATCTCTTATGGAAAAAGAGGGATAAAAGAGCATCCGCAATTGAAGCGGCAGGATGGGAATAATTCGAGCCCGCGTGGGCTTTATGGGATATTGGGTATGAAATGAGCAAAGGCCGTTTCACACCGCGAAGCAGGGAATTATCTGGCGGCAAGCCCAGATTTCTAAATTTACAAGCGCGCGCCGCGCGACCGCGAGGAGGCGATCGCCCGACGACATTTTTCGCCCAATAAAAAGCCGAGTGCACAAGCTGCTAAATGCACTCGGGGGATACGCACTTCAGTCCCGTCTCGTTTCGCGAAATTTTATGCTTTCGAATGCGAGCGCCTGGCTTTCTCTCCTCTGGCCCGCTCTTTCGGGGATGCTTAAGACCCGCTTGTAAGAAGCCTTTAAGTTATTTTCAGGCGCTGCAAGACCGTCCATCTGCAGTTCATTCACTTCTTTTTTCAACCGACGGAGACCGACGTTTTTTCACCTTCTATGTGTAAGTTTTTTAATGAAAAAAAGCTATTTTTTATGCAGTCCTTATTAATTAATCGTAATTTTCTTGGATTAAAAAATATTTTTAAAAAACACCTTTAGTTAGACGTTCTTAATATTTCACGTGTGATTTTTGATCAATGAATTTTTAGTCAAATAAAATTTTAAAATACGAGTCAATCTTTCACAAAATTTACGTTTCATTTTTTGAATCTGATACTTCATTACATCAAGTGTACAAAATTTCACCCCAATTATAGAAAAAACTTATTTCAAATAAACGTGAAACATAAAAAAAAAATTGTAATCAAAGGCTTTACTTGGTGTTTTAAATTTATTCATGATAAATAGTCGTAACACAGAAATATTCGCTGCAGTCTCTGCTACTTGGGAATGAACTGTACAATAAAACCAAACGCAACGAAGGTCAAAAACAAAAATCTGTGAGCGATTTAAATTTTCGAAATTCTTCTGGGTAAGTCTTCTCAGTACATCATACTGAAAGAAGCAAAGTATGAAAATACGTCCGATGACGCATACACACGTTCTCTTTCTTTGGCCTCACTCCCCCATTTCGCCACATAATATGGCGAAGCGACTTAATGGCTCGCGACTAAAGTTCAAGCGCGTATGGCGCCAAGCTTCGCCTCTACTGACTGCTTTACAACCCGACAAAGCACCATGGAAATAGAGAGAAGACTTGGTTGTGATATTCAAACTTGTTTTTATTGAGACGAGAGATTGTCTTTATATTTTATTATATATAAGATTTTTTTTCTTTTACTCTTATATTTTAAAAGGACCAGTAAAGCATACATTATTTACAGACGATGATTTTTGCATTACAAACGGCTTTTAATTATGCTAAAAAACTAAGAAACAGTTTTTTGTCTTATTTTAAATTTATTTTACAAATGTATTTCTCCAATCTTCGATATATTTCTTAGTTAAGTGGTGAATTGCATTACAGCGTAAAGATAAAATATTTGAATATTATGCCAACCTTTTATACATACATTTTCTTTATAGAATTTTAACTAAGTCAATTATTTTATTGTAAAAATGCAAAATAATGGCAAACTCTTAATTTGAAGACTTAGAGAAGTTTTTAGAAAATTACTGCTTTTTACACAGAACTAGGGTTTTAATGAAAAATACTAAAGTAAGTGACATGAAAATTACTGACGAAAAATGTCAATAATTTGATTTCTAATAAACAAAATAGTCACCTCGTTAAATCGTTACGCAGGTGAAAAATTCATTGGTGAATGAACTTAAATACTTCTTGTACTTGTTGAAAATTTTAAAAGTAGAACTTGGAAATCTTGATCATAAATCACGAGTACAAAGCATACGTTTACCGTTCATACACGTTCTATCTGGTTTCAAAACTTACACACACGCGATTGCTACTTTTATTTACAATAGTAAAAAAAAAATTTATAACAAACGCTAATCAATATTTTCTTCAGATTTTTCTTTCTCTTCTTGCATGGAAATATCGGTTTCTTCCTCCTCTTCTTTCTCAGAGTCTACTTCTTTATTTTTGGTTTTTTCGTCATGATTAGAAGATTGATCAAGATCAACTTCAGTCATCTCTACATCTCCATTCTTGTCAGGATTTGGATCACGATTTTCTTCTTCTTCGGGTTCTTCTGTTAAAGATTGATCTTGACTTTCTGAGAGAGATATATTTTTGTCTTGATAGTTCTTTGAAAAACCAATTTGAGATTGTATCGCCTCAAGTTCTTCAACCAATGCTTGCTCTCTCCTGTCAATCTCAGCTAAACAGAGTAATTAAAGTTATAATATACAAGTATAGATTGTTTAACTAATATATGTAATGCTATAAAATATTTAAAAAAAATTAAAAACTCACCTTTAAGTTCTTTCGAGGACTCTTGTAATAATGTATCAGTTTCAGGAGTACTTCGCTTTGGTAAATAATATATTGATGGCTGAGTTTTTGTTTTAATATAATTCAAAAGTGGAATTTGTGCACTGCGCCAATCTTGGAATTGCCGACTTCGAGCCAGTTTGACTTCAAGAGCTTTGACTTGTGCTAATTGTTGTTTACGATTTAAAAATAATTGCTGCCTTTCTTTCTTCAGTTCTTCTCTTTCTCGTCTTTTTGCTTCCTCTACTCTAGCTTCTACTTCTGCCTTTTTATCTTCCTATTAAATGATTATTTTATTTAAAAAGAAAATCTAAAAATATTAATAATTATATTTCTTTTTTCTAAACATTAATACCTTTGCTTTCAATTTTGTTTCTTCCTGTCGAAATTTTTGTAACGTGCCAAGGAGTGCACCAAACATTCGTTTATTCCTCTGCCTACTTCTCTCATCCGTACTTTCTCTACGAATAACATCTTGACGAGATGGTACTTCTCTAGGAGTAGCTATAACCCTAGAAGATACTGCAGGCTACAAAGAATAAGACAATTAATTTTCTTTCTAAAAGAGTATAATCTTGCATTATAAATTATCTTACTTTAAATGAAGTGTCATCTTCATCTCCACTGTCATCAGCAGTGGATGGAACTTTAGCACTTAGCCGACTAAATACAGTTTTGGGTTCAACGTTATTGCCACCTTGCCATCGTCGTTTAGGTCCAAAATCATTATTTTGAAAATCTCCACCTTGTCTCCTTCTTTCCTCTTGAAGTGGCCTTTTTTGTGTAATCCTAAAAAAAATTGATATTACTAAATGAAAATAACAACGATAGCAATTGAAATAAAGGAACCAATTTATATCAAAACTACTCTGTTATTTACTTCCAATAATAAATTATTATTGAATATTTTGTTGTTTAAGAGAAATCTTATAACGTAATTAAAAGTTGACTTAGTTGAAGCTAAACATTTTCAGCGTAATAAACAGTGAATCTTTTTAAAGTAAGTGCAAAAATTATGAGATAATCCGTTGCATAAATGGTCAATCTCTGTTAAAAGAGAGGTTATGTTGTGCATAGTTAAGGCTTCTAAAATCAACACCAAATTTTTAATCAGAGCAGTTGATCGTACCTAAGTGTCGCGGGCAAGCCGTTTTCCCCTTCAGGAACATCCCTTCCTAAAATCTTTCTGATATTTTTCTCGAGGCCTCGAAGACCATCCTTAGCCGCCTCGAGTTCAGCTTCGAGTTTCTCGGCACCCCAGTGCTCCTTCATGGCTACAGTCTTTTTAATTGTTTCGATTCTTTCTTGCCTTTCATAAGGATACCTAAGTAAACTTTAGGCTGAAAGAAAATTTGAAATAAAGCCAGATGAAAATGCCAAATATTCGGATGAACTGTTAACGCCGGATTTGTTGTCCCTCACGCGCGGAACCTGCCATTTTTGCCCATATTTCATTATACTATAGGTTGGTCGCATCGCCGCTTGGGTGGCACCTGGTGGCGCTCACTTACGCTACGCCCGAATTCATAGTTGTGAGTGAGATGTGCATGTGCCAAGCCAGGGTTGTTGCCGGACAAAATGCTTTGGGACACCGTGTAGCCAATTTCAGGGCGTTGATGCCGTATACATGTACATAATTCAATGTATAAATATATTCTTACCAAGCCTTCCTACGCTATTTCACTCTGAAATTAGTTTTAGGATGTCCCCAAAGCATTTTGTCTCCTCAGGCTGAGAATCTTTTTCTTTTTTTTTAGTGCACTTTCAACCGTTCAACGTTTAAATTAAATGTTTCGTGAAATGAACACTAGGTGCAGTCACGACAAAAGCAGCAGAATCGGCAATTCGGCACTGAATATGAAATGCATGTGCATCTTGTCTCTGCGGTTAGTTCAGCGAACGCAGCGCTTCGGTTTTGCGTATAGAACTTGTGCTAACTATACATAATATATAGATGTACCGGAGAAGTGTACCTATGAACTTGCTGTTGCATGGGCTGTTCACTCGTATGGAACTTTGATGAAATCTACAATAGTATAGCAAAAGTGCTTAAAATTTACAATCTACGAAGGTCTTTTATTTTAATGAAGTTAATCGAAAGATTACTTATTTTTTGATTAATTTTTTAGTACACTGTTCAACTGTGAAACATTACTAACGAGAATATTTAAAATGTAATGTAGTAAGTATTTGAAGTAAAAAATAACTTTTACATTGAAAGACTATTAAGATATTTAATTTCAATATCAATTTTAAAATAATAAATAGATAATTTATTTTAAATTATTAGAAAAATTCTACATTACTGAATTTAATTTTCTTTCAGATGAATTGAATCCACTTTTTTCTGAAGTGGTATAATTTTACAAGACAAAACCTTTTATTTGTGCAAAAGTATTTTTTGTACTTACATTAAAATCAAGATTTAAGTTGAAAACTTATCCAGCTTTTTATAACGTTTTAAATTTAATGTTATATTTTAAAAATAGTAAATAACTGTTAAAGAACATTTACTATATTGACAATTTGACATTTTCTACAATTATCTTTTATTTCGTCAATAAATTACTTTAGTTACTTTTTAGTTATACTCAAATATTTCAAAATGTCATTTTGGGCATCAGCTGATAAATTAGTTCAGAAAGAAGTCATCCGCGGAGGAGATTTTTCAAAAAGACCAACAGAATTATCTGTTTGCACTATATTTATTGACGAACCTCAATCAGTAGGGCTGACACTTAAAGAAATAAAAGAAGATTTCTACAGTGAAATTGTAGATCAAAATTCAAGAAAAAAAATTGTTATTGGTCATGCTTGTTCCAAAATTGACACATATATAGAAAGAGCTTTACAAACAATGTGTTTAAATGAACAAAGTTTAGTTACTGTACAAATTCCTTTGAAGAATGCAAAGGATGATGTTGCTACGTTATCTATTAAAATAACATTGGAAGAAGCTGAATTTTATAAGCCTATTTGGGACTGGACTCCTGAAGAGAAATATGAGACTGCCTTAAAATATAAAGAAAAAGGAGTTGAACTTTTCAAAACAAAGCGATATGTTGATGCATTTTTTAGATTTAGTAAGGCATGTAAACTTCTTATAACATTAGAACCGATAGAAGATGAAAATAATGCAACATTAAAAAAAGTTATAGATCTTAAATACATTTTATATAATAATATGGCTGAATGTCAATTACTTAAAGAAAATTATGAACATGCTATTTCTTTGTGTAATAAAGTTTTGAACAAAGATGAGAACAATATTAAAGCATTGTATAGAAGAGGTGTAGCTCGAGGTGGTTTGAGAGACTTTGAAAGGGCAGCTGAAGATTTAAAAGTTGTTGTTAATTTAGAGCCTAGTAATAAAAAGGCACATGAAAAGTTAAATTTGTACAACGAACAATGGCGTCAATCAGTTCATGGCTATGAGAACATGGTACGGAAAATGTTCAAGACATAAAATGTAATTTATTTCTAATTCAAATAGTGTTAAGGAATCAAATAAAATTATAAAATTTTTGTTATACAAAAATACATGTTTATTTCCACCTACAATCACTTACACCAAAATTAAACTATTTATTATGTTTTTTTTTTACAATTTTTATTTGAGTGCAATCAAAATAAAAAGTGCAGTATTTTCTTGATCACTTATTGAATTTCTAAAAATTTCTAGTTTCTAAGCTTAAATGATTATGGCAATGACACTTTTATAAAATAAAATATTAAATATAAGTTTTTTCATCCTTTTTTATTATGATGTAAATGAATTTTTTATATATAGACAACAACCTGCTTCTCCATAATAAATAATAGAACACAAAATAACAATAAGTCGATCGTTATTAATAATAAACAATTAAAACCATCACCTATATGTTACAATGCAATATAATATTTAATTTTTCACAGACCTTTCCTGTATCAAAACTATTTTAAAATCATTAATATTGTAAATAATAAACTAATAATGACAGTTGTATGAAAAATATCTCTAACTTATATAAAACATTCCGCAAAAACATTTTTCAACTACAACAATTATTTAATGGCAAGATTTATTTTGAGATAAAAGTCCAAATGAAATTTCTATATGACTACTAATCTATGATACTATGGCATGATATGTTTACAAATTTAATGAGAGATCCTGGTGTATATTTTAAACATTTAATGAAGGGCCTGTGATGTTTACACAATTCGTTTATTACAAAGTATTTTAATACAGTGTTTTAAATAGGAAGTTTGTGGCACAATAACACAGACTCATTTGGTACTGTTAAAATAACTTTACGTATAAAATTTTATAAGCATTAAGTAATATCGATTCTACAAGTCTTTATAAGTACACTCGAGATAAATAAAAGAAAATGCATCTACACTTTACACAAAATACTACAAGGATCATCTCTGAAAAAAGTTATCGTATAATTGCAAATGAAATAAATTGAACGATTCTTTATACAATAAAATTACAGAATTTTCTAGAGTTCCTCAAAACTTTCCAAATATATTAAAAGTTAAAAAACATGTTGCTTTGACAATATCACTTATTAATACAAAGTTTATTTCTATAACAATATAATATTAGTGACCATAGTGTTGTTATTAATAAATTTTTTAACAATCTAACACTGATTTGTAATCAGGATGTACTGTACATACGTTTACGTTTCGATAACTGCGTGAGAATGTCGAAATCTCAGCTTGGTGACAGACCTTTTTGAAGTTTCTTCGTTTTCCAAGTTTTTTTCTAATTTTTTGTTTCTTTAGTAAAATTTTATAACAATCACGCAGGAATTTGCCTTATTAGTTATGGTATTTGATCGAATACCGCCAATAGTTTTGTCGTATCTCAAAAAACATCACTTTTGCGACTTATGGAGAGAGCTAATATTACGAAAACTTAGGTTTTCCGTTTGCTGTAGCACCCACTGTTGAATTTGTGGCCATTTCAGCAGCTTGTGCAACTGCTACAGATACAGATTTCTCCACGAATTGCTGGTAAACCGGTTTCATGAACTAAACAAAAATAAAGTAACTGAATATCTGATATATGCACAAGTTTTAGTGAAACATTCAACATCAATATTTACTTGACGCTCTTTTTGATAATATTTTCTTAGCAGAAATGGACAATAATACTAATTTATTAAGGAATCTTCTAAAAAAAGTTCATTGTTTAAGACTTCATGTCCATCCCTATTGTGCAAAATCCATTTTAGTACAATATAAATTATAAAGCATTCAATTTTATAACTAAGTCTGCTCAAAATTTATTTACAGAAATGGACATTATAATTTTTATTTTTTACTACAAATTTCAATTAATTTTAATTGATTAGTCGTTTGTGTGCCCATAACTGTTACTTATGTATGCGCTATCTTTCATCTCAAGCAAACTAAGAAAGCATTTTATTAACCACGCAATAATCGTCATACCTTTTTTGAGCACTGATCCTCATATCACTTGAGATTGTTAGGGGATTAGTGATGAAATAAAAAATAATAATAATAAATTTAAGCAAAAGAAGGAATGAAAACAGTCACAGAATACAGTGTTGGGCGTTTCAAATACTCTGAGCTTAAAAAATAACTTATAACGTAAATTAAACAAAATTAAAAATTTTTCAAAATGTGATCATCGAATTAAAAAAAAACGTTATATCAGATAAAACGATGTTTGCGCAGATGATTGTGAAAAAAAGTTATCGATGGTACTGCAAAAAAAGTTACAACTACAGAAAGGATGAGGTATCTTAATTTATGAACAAGGTGAGCACATTGCCAGGCCTGTAGGAATAAAAAGTGCTACATGTTAGTTCGGCCTTCTATACATGAGATAATGACATTAAAATTATTAATAATTTTCAGAAGGTTTGTTAATAAAAGTAAAGAGGTTTAAATTATTACACAGCACTCATAAAAAAAACAAATTATTTGATAAAATATGAATAAAGATCTCAAAAGTGAATAAGGATTTATACAAATTGAATGTTATTTAGTAGAGCGTTTGTCAAAAAATGTACATGTTAAAATGAAGAGTTTCTGATTTTACTTACGTTTTCCCATATTGTAGTAGCCATTTCATCTATTATCGTTCCTAGTTCTCGTAATTCCCCACTATACCTGTTAGATTAAAAAAAAAAATTATTTATATTAAGTTCATAACTAAGATAAAAAAATTATAGCAGATAATTTTATCAAATGAAATTTTAGATACCTAATGTACGCCCATAAAACAAGAGTCAATAAAGCAACGCCCATAAGGACGTTGCAAATATAACTCAAAGTGTATAAGCCTACAAGACCAAATGTGCCAGAAGCAATATATGTTACAACAGCTATTACGAAAAAAACTGCAGGAGTTCGCCCAGCTTTAAAAATATTTTTGCTTTCATTGTGCGCTTTGAATTGTTGGAACGAATCTTCAATATCCTAGAAAATGTTAAAATAATAATATACTGGTTACTATATAGAATTTTTGCAATATTACAGAAAGCAAGTAAAAAAGTAATGCTACCTTTTGTAATTTTTCCATGTACGTTTGACTAAATTCGTCACCTCCCATCTTTCTTTTATTTTGAAATTGATGTAATGCTTTGTCTACACATCTCTGATGTTCCGACTCTAAATGAGCGGTCGCTAAAAATGGTTTCGCGCCTCCGCAAACGCATTCCATCATTTGCAGATACAAATCCTTAGCTTCTGCTACAGCAGAAAGATTGTTGGCTTCCGCAGTAGCCTGTCGACAAAATTATCATTAGAATTTAATTGTATTTAACTGTATTTATAAGTAAAGATAAAAAAAAACTCACCACAAGCATACTCTTTGGCTCAGGTAGTTCATCGCCCTTGTAAATTTTGATATAGCTCTTGAAGTATTCAACCAGTTCTTTGGCTTTTACAACCTGTCCATTGATTTTCTTGGTAACGAGATTTTCTGGTGCAAGCAGCATTGGTATAAGTACTCTCAGCTGCTCCTTAAATTCACTTTCGATCTCTGACAATCTGCCGTCAAACTTGGGATTTGTGGCAATTTTCAATCCAGGATGAGGCATAAGGAAACACGAAATATCAGAAAAGCATGCATTTATGTGTTTCCGCAGGCTCTGCAATTCTGGGTGTTGCATATCTGAAATTTCTAATCGGCGTTTTAATATTTTCATTCCACCTTCTGCTCCGTAAGCTGCTTCGTAAGGGTAGCTCCAATCGCGGACTAAAAATTGCAACCTACAATACAAAACATATTAATTATCACAAATTCTTAAAAAGTATAATAAATCTAATTTTGTGCAAGAATTTATAAACAAAACATAAAGCAAAATTTTGATTGGAAAAGAAAAGTATTGAAACAAACCTTTGGAAAGGAGTACTTCCAGATTTTTCGAGAGCGAGTCTGCCGTATTCAGTGAAGAGTTGCAGATGTTGGAGATCGTCCTCCTGAATATTCTGCGAGAGATTGTAGATTTGAACGGACGACAGCATTGTGCTAAGAGCAAAGACCGTGGCGCAGTCCCGAACCGTTGACTGACTATCGAATGCGCCCTGGGTGTCCATGAGGATAACCGCAACCTTCTCACCGTTCGACAAAGTCGCCGGGAATACCTTGGACCACATGAGGATGCCAGTGGTGTCACGCTCCGAACCGCCGCGCCACGAAAAGCCGCTCAGCGGGTCCGTATCTCCGCCCAGCCACTTGTCTGTATCTTCCTTGCGTATGTACTGGAATTAGGCGAAAAATTAACATATCATTCTAAGCATAGTAAACAGTGAATTGTAAATTTTAAACAAAAATCATTATAAATAATGTGAGATACTAAGTTTTGGATTTTTCTCACGATAAGAACAGGGTTTTTACGATTATCTGATTTAATCTTATCTGAAGCAATCTGCTTTTTCACGTGCAGGTCACTCAAGTGTTTAATCGTTTTTAAAAAAAGAGTACCGTAGTCTTCCTCATCGAAACCAATTCAATTACAATCTTTTATTTTCTTATAAAAAATAAATAAAGCAGATAATATTCCAAAGGCGCAAAGCTTATTCACTTTGAAGAAATAGTTTCACACGCACTTTACTGTCCATGTAGCGCAGGAAAAAGTCGAGGAGGAAACTTTTCCCTTTTCTAAAGGCTCCCGCAACCGAGACGACGACGACGCTGCGGTCTTTGACGTCATCTTGGAGAAGGACGTCGGCAAGGGCTTGCTCATCGAGCTCGAATGTGTGGTCCGGATGGGCCTGGACAACTTGGACGGGTCTGCCTAGATCCTCCGTTTGAATGTGGGAACCGTTTGTTAGATCTTCTATCCTGTCCCTGGGGGTGCAGAAGTCCACTGTTCAAAAAAGGCGATTCAATTAGTATTGGAATTTCATATTGAGAAAACTAAAAATAACGAATGCTCAGTTTATTGTTATTTTCTGTTTTTGTTGGATGTGTACAAGATAAATAATGCATTGTTATGAACGCGCATATGTTACAAGAAATAATGTAGAAATGAAAATGTAATTAATGCAAGCACCATTTAATAAAAAATGAGGTTTTCGCCTGGTTTCGTATTTATTTATAAATTACAAAAAGTACTTCATTTCTAAATATATAAATTTCGCCTGCTTTAAAATACAGCGTTAAATTAAAAATTGAACTATTTATTTGAATGAAGTCACAAAGTGAGAGTTTCAAAATAACGCAATATTTGAAATATAACTATAATTTACTTATAAATGACACATTAGCATATCGAGTAATTAAAGTCATCTTATCTTACGCTTGCGAGTATTTGCAAAGGCGGTCACAACAAAAGTTGCCATGATCTACCAGTTTTGAAAACTAAATATGTTCCGCGTTACGCTTTGACACGAAATGAAGCTTGTTTACATGAAGCATTAACACATTTCCCACACTCTACAATCCCCACAATCCTACAATCCCACAATTTACCGACTGGTTCATAATCCATTTGACAACGACGATCCACGCACGCAGAAATTTACAAACGACTCATGCTCCTTCTCCGGCTCGAACGATCTCCGGGGAGGAGCTGTTTTGCCCGGACAAACACAGCCTTGACCGCTACGTCAGCCGCGCGCAGAGACTCGCTCGCGGGGATCGGCGCCGGTGCAATGAGCGCACGCTCATCCACGTAAGCGGATGATGACTGTGTGATTTATTAGGCGGCGGACACAGGCGCACACGCGCGCACGGAACAGCGAAGCTTCGCGGCCGAAGAGACACGACCTTGGCGAGAGAACGAGAACCGTACCGCCCGCCCGAGAATACGTGACGGCAATCGGCTCTCCGCGGCGGGCGAGAATTCAGCGCGCGTTCTCGCCGAAAAGGTTAGACGTGATTCACTTTTCGCTCGCGCGCGGGGGAACGCGCAAGATGTCGACTTTTCGACTTTCGATCGCGGATCGGGTCGCGTCTCTTGTCCTTGGGATTTTGAGGCGCGGGATCGCGAAAAAACAATGAGAATTCGGCGATGAATTGTTTCGAGTTCGGGTCTATTGGGTAACGCGAGTTATTTTTATTGGTGTATCGGAAATAAAGGCAAAAATAAACTCGATCTATTTTGGACAATTTTGAAATAGGAAAGGAATGCCATTAAATTTTAAGAAGGTCGATTTCTGATTTTTTGAATGAGCCATCGAGCAAAGAGAGATTAAAAGCATGCATCAATCCATCGGTTCCTTCGCAATAATTGACAGATTAAATTCAATTTATACTTTTCCTGATAATTTTTTAAGAAAAATTTATCGCAAGAGATGTCCACTTTTAAAAAAGAGATATTGATTAGCTAACCAATTCGGGAGTGACTCATTTCTTTTTAAAATTCTGACACAGTTCGTTCTCCGATAATAAGGCGAATAGAGTAAAAGCAGAATTTACACTTTGAACACTTGTCCAAGCTTCACAGAAATAAAGTCCAAGTTTAAATTCGCAATACATCTGCATAAATCTGAATTGCACATAGCAAAAGTGGTCGACGGTCGACTTGAAAAAGCCTTACGTAGTAGAGTCTCGAAGCAAAAAAAGGCGAAAGTACAAAAATCACATCGGCCTGGTCTCGCTGCGACGTGAAAAGCGAACGTTAGACGATAAGCAGACAGACTCACCCACTTTTTCAGATTGCTCCTGCATTCTGTCCCCTCTGAACCGCACGCGGTTCACATTTTCATCAACCGATGTCATCGGAGCTTTTGTAGCTGCAATCAGAAAGCAAATATCCAGGGTGAGAGAGAAGGTCGGACGAAGCGGGAGGCGATCGCTTACAGGCGTAGGAGATAAGGAGCAGGTGGACTGGAAAGGTCGAGGAGAGTTAATATGCGAAAATCGGCGAAGCGCTCAGCCTGCAGCTCGCCGCGCGCGGAAGCCGTCTAACGGAAATTAAAAGACGCTCTAACGAGCATCGACGGCGAGCTCGCAACGCTGAGACTTACAAGAGAGCTTCGCGCTCTCCGCGATCGGGAGGAACGTTCTATGACTTTCTTCGCTTTTTTATCGCCTCGCTGACTCTGCGCTTTCTCCTCCAAGTCCGCTCTTTCGCGAGGTTCGATTCCCAGCGGGAGGATTCGCTTGCGCTCGCTGGGAAAAATCGACGCTATTCAAACGAAATCTCGCCGCAATTAGAAAGCCGCTGCCTCGCTGCCTCCGCAGTTTCGCGTTTGGCTGAAAAAATTCGAGCCGCGAGAGAAGTGTTACTTCGCGTATCGATTTATTGCTCGCGGTCACACCATTATCTTTCATCTAGATTTTTCGAACGGTACGCATTTGCGAGTAACCTTTTTACAACGACGGTCTCTTTATTTTAAAACGCAATTAGCCACATCCTTGACCCGAGCAATTTTTTCAGCCAGCCGTCGAGCAGCTTAATAACTTTCTAGAATAAAAGCGCCTTGAGACTTATAATTATAAAATTATGCGAGCAATTGGCCAGCCGGCTCTCCTTTGTGAAGCAAAACAAGCCGTCCGCGTCCAGCTTGGCTGCATCGGTGCGCCTTGGCGTCGATTAGCTCGCTGACAAAGGTGGGGGGGGGGTCTAAAAAATCCAGTCGAAAGTGTTTAATTTACGTCTATCGTAACTTGCGTCCGGCACGTGCTGCATGACTCGCGGCGGCGGCACCACCGTCGCCCTGGCCAGTACTGGACTCCTCTCCCGGCCATCGGCGTGGTACCTCCTGACCATCGATTGGTCGGCGCCGGTCCTGCGCTGCGACGACGAAGATCTCTCCTTCGGGGCGGCCTGCGAGCGGGTCGACCTTCTCTCGCTCATCTCGTCCCTCGGTGGGTTTTGCGCTCTTCTTTCAGAAACGGACGAGCTTAGCGGACTCGCTCATGTCACGAGGGTATACTGAAACGTACGCAGTGCAGGTTCAAGTCGCCAGCCATAATTAGTCGGCGTGCGCTTAAAGTCGAGAAATTGTCTCGTCTCTCTCTCTCTATCTCGCTGTGCGCGCGACGGAAAGGAGGGCTCGGGCTTGCCAACGATCCACCGAAATAACTCGAGTCAACGGCAGTGCCTTTCGCAGGTTAATACAGAAATAACAATGGAAGTGCCGGGTTATCCATATGAGAGTCTATTAATACCCGATTAAGTTGCGAAAGTCTGCCGGTCAGTGATTTTCGGGGATTTTCGAAATCGGGTTATATGTATAATTCATCGAAAAAGTCATCGCCGCGATAAAATAAATTAGGAATTTAATTTAGAGATATCGTTAATTCTTTAACACCTGCCAAGATATTCAGCGCTGTTTACCAGCCGTTCGGCGTCTGTGCTCCGTGTACTCGCTTGGAGGATTTAAATCGAGGTAAAAATAACGCGCAGCGTGATATAACGCGATCTGACGTCTGCGAGGGCAGAAAAAAAGGCTGATAAAAATCTACGCGCGTCTGTCTTTTAGCGAATCAATAGACTTCTTACGACGTTCACGCGGCAAACGAGAATAGAGGCCCCTCCGATTCTCACCGATATCCTTGTCGACTCGACAATTTCTCGATCATCGGGCGGAAAGCCGATTCGCCGTCGAATTCTTAAATTATCTCTTACCAAGCAGCGGCGAACAATATCCCAGAGAAAGACAATGGCCAAAGCTCTCGCGCAACGGAACGGAAAACTTATTTGCACGCGGCCAAGTTCGATGTACGCGCGGTGGCGCGGATTCTGCACTAAGAGGAGAGCCGAGAGGAGAGAGAGAGATATTCGCCGAGGGAAGTATCCACTAGAAATATCTCTTACCCGCGGATGGCGGCGGCGGCGACGGCGGCGGCGGCGGTGGCGCAAAAACTTGGCGTATAGTCGCGCGAACGCGCTGGGATGCGAGAGAGAGAGAGCCGAGTCGCTATTAGTCCCAAAGTCGCACGCGCCTAAGAGATATATACATGTACCGGCGCGATTATCAAGGTAAACCGAGTGCGCTCTCTCGAAAGAGCCTCTTCGCGGACGTTTTTCTTTCTTGCTTTTATATACGGGCTGATTTGAGCTTTTTGCGGGGAGGACGAGGGCTCGTCTGATGGTTACTGCCTCGAGCTTTCGCATTTCTGCTTTCGTATTATCAACGTTTTTAAATAAATTAGTAGCTTGTTTTCAACGGCTTTTGGGATGGACGAAAATCGGCATTAACGTCCGAGTACGATTGCGTAAGTTAATTAAAAATACTTGGATGTGTCGAAAAAACTTTACACAGTTTTTCTTGTTTTTCTGCTATAAATGAGAGGTATGAAAACTAGGCATTTCATTGCCCGACAGATGAATTATTATTATTACTTTTTTAATTTTTTAATTATAAAAAAAAAAAAAATCATTTCACACATGCTTTTCTTCTGCAGACTTTTCATATCTGCCGGATATCAATTTTAATTTATCGAATAATTCAATTTCGTTTAGCAATTTACCCAGCTTTGCTCGATCTCTCCGCGCAGATATTGAATATTTTCCACTCTTTCGGTCAGCGCCGGCGATCCTTCCATTCCAGCGATGTATCTTAAAGCCGCGTCCCGCGAGTCGTAAAGTCACGCGGAGTTGTTTTTTTTTTCAAGTGGGACGTGCGTCGCGGTATAAAACGTCGAGCTGCAGCCCAGGAAAAAGAGGGACGTCCTCTTCGGGCGGCAACTCGCGCTCGGGCCTTCTCCCTCCCCCGAGTTATACGAGGTGCTTTTGTCAGATATTTATTTAAGTATAAACTCGCGGGGTAGCGGCGGAGTAGATATTTACGAGGAAACGAGCTTTATATCGGGGCCGCGGCTAGTTAAGACCGTTAAGGGAGCTTCGCGCGGGGACACTTTTGCCGCGCGGAGGAGGAGGGCGGGAGGGGCGGGAAAATCCCTCGATT